>JANJGN010003350.1:0-17500 GCA_026770705.1 Isurus oxyrinchus
AGAGGAGGCGGAGTAGATTGGGGGAGAGGAGTGGGAGTAGATTGGGGAGAGGAGGGGGGAGTAGATTGGGGGAGAGGGAGGGGGAGTAGATTGGGGGAGAGGAGGGGGAGTAGATTGGGGGAGAGGAGGGTGAGTAGATTGGGGGAGAGGAGGGGGAGTAGATTGGGGGAGAGGAGGGGGAGTAGATTGGGGGAGAGAAGGAGGTTTATATTGGGGGAGAGGTGGGTGAGTAGATTGGGGGAGAGAAGGGGGTTTATATTGGGGGAGAGGAGGGGGAGTAGATTGGGGGAGAGGAGGGGAGTAGATTGGGGGAGAGGAGGGGGAGTAGATTGGGGGAGAGGAGGGGGATTAGATTGGGGGCGAGGGGGGGGGAGTAGATTGGAGGAGAGGTGGGAGTGTAGCTTGGGGGAGAGTAGATTGGGGCAGGGGCTGAGTAATTTGTGGGGGAGCTGCAGCCACCGGGGATGATTTATATAGCGACGCCCCCTGTCGGGGGGTGAGTTTAACACTTGGACCCCCTGGCGAGGTCACAGGGGGACAGGGCCAGCGAGGTCACAATGTCAGTGAGCAGCCTCGAACCGAGGCAGGACTCAAGCAGAGCCTCCCTCACTGTCCCTCTGCCTCTCTCTGCGTGTGTGTGCACCAAGCTGACTGCCTGACAGACAGAGGGAGAGACAGACGCTGAAACATGCAGAGAATCAACGTCTGGATCCTCCTGAAGCTCATCGGATTCCTGTCCATCAGTGTCATCATGATCTGGATTGGAATCATCGAGATGAAGAGTAACGCCCAGTCCCGAGCCCGGAAATACGCACAAGGTGCCCCCATGGAGCAGGGAGAGGGAGCTTTACTCAGTACCTAACCCCGTGCTGTACCTGTCCTGGGAGTGTTTGATGGGGACAGTGTAGAGGGAGATTTACTCTGTATCTAACCCCGTGCTGTACCTGTCCTGGGAGTGTTTGATGGGGACAGTGTAGAGGGAGATTTACTCTGTATCTAACCCCGTGCTGTACCTGTCCTGGGAGTGTTTGATGGGGACAGTGTAGAGGGAGCTTTACTCTGTATCTAACACCGTGCTGTACCTGTCCTGGGAGTGTTTGATGGGGACAGTGTAGAGGGAGCTTTACTCTGTATCTTACCCCGTGCTGTAACTGTCCTGGGAGTGTTTGATGGGGACGGTGTAGAGTGAGCTTTACTCTGTATCTAACCCCGCGCTGTACCTGTCCTGGGAGTGTTTGTTGGGGACGGTGTAGAGGGACATTTACTCTGTATCTAACCCCGCGCTGTACCTGTCCTGGGAGTGTTTGATGGGGACGGTGTAGAGGGAGCTTTACACTGTATCTAACCCCGTGCTGTACCTGTCCTGGGAGTGTTTGATGGGGACAGTGCAGAGGGAGATTTACTCTGTATCTAACCCTGTGCTGTACCTGTCCTGGGAGTGTTTGATGGGGACAGTGTAGAGGGAGCTTTACTCTGTATCTAACCCCGTGCTGTACCTGTCCTGGGAGTGTTTGATGGGGACAGTGTAGAGGGAGATTTACTCTGTATCTAACCCCGTGCTGTACCTGTCCTGGGAGTGTTTGATGGGGACAGTGTAGAGGGAGCTTTCCTCTGTATCTAACCCGGTGCTGTACCTGTCCTGGGAGTGTTTGATGGGGACAGTGTAGAGGGAGCTTTACTCTGTATCTAACCCCGTGCTGTACCTGTCCTGGGAGTGTTTGATGGGGACGGTGTAGAGGGAGATTTACTGTGTATCTAACCCCGTGCAGTACCTGTCCTGGGGGTGTTTGATTGGGACTGTGTAGAGGGAGATTTACTCTGTATCTAACCCCGTGATGTACCTGTCCTGGGAGTGTTTGATGGGGAGAGTGTAGAGGGAGATTTACTCTGTATCTAACCCCGTGCTGTACCTGTCCCGGGAGTGTTTGATGGGGAGAGTGTAGAGGGAGATTTACTGTGTATCTAACCCCGTGCTGTACCTGTCCTGGGAGTGTTTGATGTGGAAGGTGTAGAGGGAACTTTACTCTGTATCTAACCCCGTGCTATACCTGTCCTGGGAGTGTTTGATGGGGACGGTGTAGAGGGAGCTTTACTCTGTATCTAACCCCGTGCTGTATCTGTCCTGGGAGTGTTTGATTGGGACTGTGTAGAGGGAGATTTACTCTGTATCTAACCCCGTGCTGTTCCTGTCCTGGGAGTGTTTGATGGGGACAGTGTAGAGGGAGATTTACTCTGTATCTAACCCCGTGCTGTACCTGTCCTGGGAGTGTTTGATGGGGACGGTGTAGAGGGAGATTTACTCTGTATCTAACCCTGTGTTGTACCTGTCCTGGGAGTGTTTGATGGGGACGGTGTAGAGGGACATTTACTCTGTATCTAACCCCGTGCTGTTCCTGTCCTGGGAGTGTTTGATGGGGACGGTGTAGAGGGAGATTTACTCTGTATCTAACCCCGTGCTGTACCTGTCCTGGGAGTGTTTGATGGGGACGGTGTAGAGGGAGATTTACTCTGTATCTAACCCCCCCTGCTCTCGCTCTCCCTGCCTCTAGGTCCACACGGGATGACACACAGACTTGCCTCGCTGATTGGCGAGCGGGACCCGGATGCTCTCCACCTCCTCTCCGGGCTGGTGGGCCTGGGCGACCCTGAGCCCCGCCCTGACCGCTTCCAGCTGTTCGACTCGGCCGTCGTCGCCAAGCTGACTGACCTGCTGATCTTCGTGCAGCGCAACGAGGTGGCTGAGCTCCTGTGGCACTGGCTGGACGACGAGGACATTACGCAGCTGGCTCTGCACAGCGTGGCAGGCTGAGCTGCTGGCGGGGGGGTGGGGGGGGCGCCGGGGTGTTCTGAATCCGTCTGCCTGGACGCGGCCAATAAAAGCTCCCAGTCAACCGACGAGAGGGGGGGTGGGTGGTCGTTTTTGATTTGGCGGTGAGGCCCTCCCCAGTCGATCAGCCGATCGGCTCCCGTCTGCTTCCCAGGTTGCTGGAGGGGATTCGGCCCTTGTCCGCTCCCTCCCCCGCTCGCCGATGATGAAGTTGTGGGGGGGGGATGGTGGTGGGGGTTTTGTGGGGGGGGTCTTTCTTGATGGTGCACCGAGGCCCGCCCCAGACGATCAGCTGGGGTGGTCCCCTTCCGGCTTCTCAAGCGGTTGCATCCACTACCACCCCTCCCCTGTTCGCCGACGATGAAGTGTGGTTGTGGGGGGTGGGCGGGGGTGTCCCTGATGGTGCAGCGAGGCCCACCCCAGTCGATCAGCTGGGTCGGCCCTCCTGCCTGTCGATACTTGCAATATTGCACCCCCCCCCGACCCGCCTCTTGCTTCCCAGGTCCTTGGAGGGCATAGGGCCCTTGTCCACTCCTCCTGCTCTCGGAAGGTGGCCGGGGTTGGGGGGGCGGGCGGTTTCGAACCAGGCAGCGAGGCCTGCCACAGTCGATCAGCCATGTTGCCCCCCACCCCCCCCCCCCAATGAGTCCTAGGTGGTTGGAAGAAATAAGGGCTTTGTCCACTGCCCCCCCCGCCACCCCACAGCCAACTCACTGACGATGGACGAGGGGGTGGTTTCTGATGGGGCGGCGAGGCCTGCCACAGTCAATCAGCTGGGTTGGCCCCCCCCCCCCCACCGTCTGGCTTCTCAGGTGGTTGGAGGGCAGAGGTGCCTTGTCCACTACCCGCTCCCCCACTCCCTGCTCGCCGACGATGGGGAGGGTGTTCTCTGATGGGACGGCGAGGCCTGCTCCAGTCGATCAGCCAGGTTGGCCCACGTCTGCGCCCCAGCTGGTTGAAGGGCTTAGGGCCCTTGTCCACTCCCACCCCAGCCCGCCCCTGTCGCCAACAATGGGGGAGTTTGGTATCTGACCGGGCAGCAAAGCCCGCCCCAGTTGATCAGCTGGGTTGGTCCTGCTGCCTGTCGTTTGGGGGTTTCCCGGCACAGCACTTGCGTCCCAAATTGTTGGAGGGCATAGGGCCCTTGTCCACTCCTTCTGTTTTCGGACGGTGGGTGGGGGTGGGGGGTGGGCGCGTGGTTCCTGACCGGGTGGTGAGGCCCGCCCCAGTTGATCAGCCGTGTCGGACCCCATCTGCCTTCCCAGGTGGTTGGAGGGTATAGGACCCATGTCCACTACACTCCGCCCACCCACCCCACCACCCCCCCCACCCCCGCTCGCCGACGAATGGGGAGGGTGGTTTCTGATGGGGGGGGCAAGGCCCGCCCAAGTCGATCAGCCAGGTTGCGCCCCCCCCCCCCGTCTGTTTCCCAGGGGGTTGGAGGGTATAGGGCCCTTAACCACTAGCCCCCATCCCCACCTCCACTTGCCGACGATGGGGCTGGTTTCTGATGGGATGGCGAGGCCCGCCCCTGTCCACCAGCCGGGTTGGCACCCATCTGCGTCCCAGGCGGTTGGAGGGCATAGGACCCTTGTCCAGTACCACCCCCCCCACCAGAGCCCTGCTGGCATACGATGGGGGAGAGAGCTTTCTGACAGGGCAGTGAAGCCCACCCCAGTCGATCAGCCGGGTCAGACACCGTCTGGCATCCCAGCTGGTTGGAGGGCATAGGACCCTTGTCAACTACCCCCTGCCCCCCCCACCAATCCCCCCTCTCGATGACAATAGGGGAGAGTGGTTTCTGATGGGACGGCGAGGCCCACCCCAGTCGATCAGCCGGGTTGGCCCTACCGCCTGTCAATCGGGGGAGGGGGGTGGGGTTTCCAGCGCCATTGGCCCTCGTCAGGCTTCGCAGGTTGTGGAGGGCATGTGGTGGGGGGAGGGGGGGGTGCTGGGGGAGGGGGCATTTATACCCCAACCCCCCCACCACGGCCCCATCCGGCCAATGGGAGACCAGGCCCCAGGTTCCCTCTTTGTGAGGTCACAGGCGGCGGGCACTGTGATGTCACAGGGGTGAGGGCGTGGCCAGGGGAGGTGGGTGGAGATTCCATCCCCACCCCCCACCCCCAGCAGCAGACATCCTGTGGGGCTCCAGTCGACCGGGAGATGGTGACGCTCGGATTCCTGCTCCTGGCGTCTGTGCTGGTGGAGCCGCCTCTGCCCGGGTCAGACACAAGGAGATGCAGGCAGGTGAGAGATAGAGGGAGGGACAGAGAGGGACAGAGAGAGAGAGAGAGAGGGAGAGAGACAGAGACAGAGAGAGAGAGAGGGAGAGAGGGACAGAGAGAGAGAGAGAGGGAGAGAGACAGAGACAGACAGAGAGAGAGGGAGAGAGGGACAGAGAGAGAGAGGGAGAGAGACAGAGAGAGAGAAGGAGAGGGAGACAGAGACAGAGAGACAGACAGAGAGAGAGAGGGAGAGGGAGACAGAGACAGAGAGACACACAGAGAGAGAGAGGAAGAGGGAGAGGGAGACAGAGAGAGACAGAGACAGAGACAGAGAGAGAGAGAGAGACAGAGAGAGAGAGAGGGAGATACAGAGACAGAGAGGAGAGAGAGAGACAGAGAGAGACAGAGAGAGACAGAGACAGAGAGAGAGAGAGAGAGACAGAGAGAGAGAGAGAGAGAGAGAGAGAGAGAGACAGAGAGAGACACACACAGAGAGAGAGACAGAGAGAGACAGAGACGAGACAGAGAAAGAGTGTGATGGAGAGAGGGACAAACGGATTCATAGATATACAAAATATAGAGACTCAGAGAGGGAGAGTGACACAGAGACAGATACAGAGAGAGAGTGACAGAGAGAGAGAGACAGAGAGAGAGAGAGAGAGAGAGACAGAGAGAGAGAGAGAGAGAGACAGAGAGAGAGAGAGAGAGAGAGAGAGAGAGAGACACGAGAGAGAGACACAGAGAGAGAGACAGACAGAGACAGAGACAGAGACAGACAGAGAAAGAGTATGATTGGAGAGAGGGACAAACGGATTCATAGATATACAAAATATAGAGACTCAGAGAGGGAGAGTGACGCAGACACAGTACAGAGACAGAAAGTGAGATGGAGAGAGGGACAGACAGATACATAGATATATATAGAGACTCAGAGAGAGACAGTGAGAGAGACAGAGACAGATACAGAGAGAGAGTGAGATGGAGAGAGAGACAGACAGATACATTGATATATTATACATAGAGACTCAGAGAGCGAGACAGAGACAGAGACAGATACAGAGAGAGAGTGAGATGGAGAGAGGGACAGACAGATACATAGATATACATAGAGACTCAGAGAGAGCGAGACAGAGACAGAGACAGATACAGAGAGAGAGTGAGATGGAGAGAGAGACAGATACAGAGATATGTTATATGTAGAGACTCAGAGAGAGAGTGAGACACAGAGACAGATACAGAATGAGAGAGTGAGATGGAGAGAGGGACAGACAGATACATAGATATATTTTATATAGAGACTCAGAGAGAGAGAGAGTGAGACAGACAGATACAGAGAGAGAGAGTGAGATGGAGAGTGGGACAGACAGAAACATAGATATATTTTATATAGAGACTCAGAGAGAGAGAGAGTGAGACAGACAGATACAGAGAGAGAGAGTGAGATGGAGAGAGGGACAGACAGACACATAGATATATTATATATAGAGACTCAGAGTGAGAGAGACAGAGACAGATACAGAGAGAGAGTGAGATGGAGAGAGGGACAGACAGTTACATTGATATATTATATATAGAGACTCAGAGAGAGAGAGTGAGACAGACAGATACAGAGAGAGAGTGAGATGAAGAGTGGGACAGACAGATACAGATACAGAGATACAGAGAGAGAGTGAGATGGAGAGAGAGACAGACACATAGATATATTATATATAGAGACTCAGAGAGCGAGAGAGACAGACAGATACAGAGAGTGAGATGGAGAGAGAGACAGACAGATACATACATAAGTTATATATAGAGAGTCAGAGAGAGAGCAAGACAGAGACAGATATAGAGAGAGAGTGAGATGGAGAGAGGGACAGACATAAATAGATATATTATGTATAGAGACTCAGAGAGAGAGCGAGACAGAGACAGATATAGAGAGAGAGAGAGATGGAGAGAGGGACAGACAGATACATAGATATATTATATAGAGACTCGGAGAGAGAGAGCGAGACAGATACAGAGAGAGAGTGAGATGGAGAGAGAGACAGACAGACACATAGATATATTATATATAGAGACTCAGAGTGAGAGAGACAGAGACAGATACAGAGAGAGAGTGAGATGGAGAGAGAGACAGACAGATACATTGATATATTATATATAGAGACTCAGAGAGCGAGAGAGACAGAGACAGATACAGAGAGTGAGATGGAGAGAGAGACAGACAGATACATACATAAGTTATATATAGAGAGTCAGAGAGAGAGCGAGACAAAGACAGATACAGAGAGAGAGTGAGATGGAGAGAGAGACAGATACAGAGATATATTATATATAGAGACTCAGAGAGAGAGAGTGACACAGAGATACAGAGAGAGAGTGAGATGGAGAGAGGGACAGACATAAATAGATATATTATGTATAGAGACTCAGAGAGAGAGAGATGGAGAGACAGAGGCAGATACAGAGAGAGAGAAAGTGAGGAGAGAGGGAGAGATACATGGATATATTATATATAGACAGTCAGAGACAGAGAGGGCGACAGAGAGACATAGCTACAGTAAGAACGAGTGTGAAATGGAGAGAGGGACTGACAGATACACATTTGTATTATATATATATAGAGTCAGGGAAAGACTGAGACATGGAGACAGAGACTGATACAGAGAGAGTGAGATGGAGAGCAGGACAGACAGATAGAAAGATATATTATATATAGAGACTCAGAGAGAGAGCAAGACAGAGACAGATACAGAGAGAGAGTGAGATGGAGAGAGAGACAGATACATTGCTATATTATATGTAGAGACTCAGAGAGAGTGAGACACAGAGACAGATACAGAATGAGAGTGAGATGGAGAGAGGGACAGACAGACACATAGATATATTTTATATAGAGACTCAGAGAGAGAGAGTGAGACAGACAGATACAGAGATACAGAGAGAGAGTTATAGATATATTATATATAGAGACTCAGAGAGAGAGCGAGAGAGAGAGTAAGAGACAGATACAGAGAGAGAGAGTGAGATGAAGAGTGGGACAGACAGATACAGATACAGAGATACAGAGAGAGAGTGAGATGAAGAGAGGGACAGACACATAGATATATATAGAGACTCAGAGAGAGAGCGAGACAGAGAGTAACAGACAGATACAGAGAGAGAGAGTGAGATGGAGAGAGGGACAGACAGACACATAGATATATTATATATAGAGACTCAGAGTGAGAGAGACAGAGACAGATACAGAGATACAGAGAGAGAGTGAGATGGAGAGAGGGACAGACAGACACATAGATATATTATATATAGAGACTCAGAGTGAGAGAGACAGAGACAGATACAGAGAGAGAGTGAGATGGAGAGTGGGACAGACAGATACAGATACAGAGATACAGAGAGAGAGTGAGATGGAGAGAGGGACAGACAGACACATAGATATATTATATATAGAGACTCAGAGAGAGAGCGCGAGACAGAGACAGAGACAGATACAGAGAGAGAGTGAGATGGAGAGAGAGACAGACACATAGATATATTTTATATAGAGACTCAGAGAGAGAGAGTGAGACAGACAGATACAGATACAGAGAGAGAGAGTGAGATGGAGAGAGGGACAGACAGATACATAGATATATTATATATAGAGACTCAGAGAGAGAGAGTGAGACAGACAGATACAGAGAGAGAGTGAGATGAAGAGTGGGACAGACAGATACAGATACAGAGATACAGAGAGAGAGTGAGATGGAGAGAGGGACAGACAGACACATAGATATATTATATATAGAGACTCAGAGAGAGAGCGAGAGAGACAGAGACAGATACAGAGAGAGAGAGTGAGATGGAGAGAGGGACAGACAGACACATAGATATATTATATATAGAGACTCAGAGAGAGAGCGAGACAGAGAATAAGAGACAGATACAGAGAGAGAGTGAGATGGAGAGAGGGACAGACAGACACATAGATATATTATATATAGAGACTCAGAGTGAGAGAGACAGAGACAGATACAGAGAGAGAGTGAGATGGAGAGAGAGACAGACAGATACATTGATATATTATATATAGAGACTCAGAGAGCGAGAGAGACAGAGACAGATACAGAGAGTGAGATGGAGAGAGAGACAGACAGATACATACATAAGTTATATATAGAGAGTCAGAGAGAGAGCAAGACAGAGACAGATATAGAGAGAGAGTGAGATGGAGAGAGGGACAGACATAAATAGATATATTATGTATAGAGACTCAGAGAGAGAGAGATGGAGAGACAGAGGCAGATACAGAGAGAGAGAAAGTGAGGAGAGAGGGAGAGATACATGGATATATTATATATAGACAGAGACAGAGAGACATAGCTACAGTAAGAGCGAGTGTGAAATGGAGAGAGGGACTGACAGATACACATTTGTATTATATATATAGAGTCAGGGAAAGACTGAGACATGGAGACAGAGACTGATACAGAGAGAGTGAGATGGAGAGAGGGACAGACAGATACATAAATATATTATATATAGAGACTCAGAGAGAGAGCGAGACAGACAGAGAGAGATACAGAGAGAGAGAGTGAGATGGTGAGAGGGACAGACAGATACATAGATATATTATATATAGAGACTCAGAGAGAGAGCGAGACAGAGAGACAGGTACAGATACAGAGAGAGAGAGTGAGATGGAGAGAGGGACAGACAGATACAGATACAGAGATACAGAGAGAGAGTGAGATGGAGAGAGGGACAGACAGATACATCGATATATTATATATAGAGACTCAGAGAGAAAGCGAGACAGAGACAGATACAGAGAGAGAGAATGAGATGGAGAGAGGGACAGATATATACATAGATATATTATATAGAGACTCAGAGAGAGCTAGACAGAGACAGATACAGAGAGAGAGAGTGAGATGGAGAGCAGGACAGATATATACGTTAGATATCTTATATATAGAGAGTCAGAGAGCGAGCTAGACAGAGACAGAGAGTGAGATGGAGAGCGGGACAGACAGATATATAGATGTATTATAAATAGAGACTCAGAGAGTGAGAAAGATAGACAGAGACAGATACAGAGAGAGAGTGTGAGATGAAGAGATGGACAGACAGATACATAGATAATAATATAGAGACTCAGAGAGAGACAGTGACAGATAGATTAAAAGAGTGAGATGGAGAGAGGGACAGACAGACACATAGATATATTTTATATAGAGGCTCAGAGAGAGAGCGAGAGAGACAGATACAGAGAGAGAGTGAGATGGAGAGAGAGACAGATACAGAGATATATTATATATAGAGACTCAGAGTGAGAGAGACAGAGACAGATACAGAGAGAGAGTGAGATGGAGAGTGGGACAGACAGATACAGATACAGAGATACAGAGAGAGAGAGTGAGATGGAGAGAGGGACAGACAGACACATAGATATATTTTATATAGAGGCTCAGAGTGAGAGAGACAGAGACAGATACAGAGAGAGAGTGAGATGGAGAGAGGGACAGACAGATACATAAGTATCTTGTATAGAGAGTCAGAGAGAGAGGGAGACAGAGACAGATACAGATACAGATAGAGAGAGTGAGATGGAGAGAGGGACAGACAGATACATAAGTATCATGTATAGAGAGTCAGAGAGAGGGAGACAGAGACAGATACAGATACAGATAGAGAGTGAGATGGAGAGAGAGACAGATACAGAGATATATTATATATAGAGACTCAGAGAGAGTGCGAGACAGAGACAGATTGAATTAGTGAGATGGAGAGAGGAACAGACAGATATATAGATGTATTATAAATAGAGACTCAGAGAGTGAGAAAGCTAGACAGAGACAGATACAGAGAGAGAGAGTGCGAGACAGAGACAGATTGAATTAGTGAGATGGAGAGCGGGACAGACAGATATGTAGATGTATTATAAATAGAGACTCAGAGTGTGAGACAGATAGACAGAGACAGATACAGAGAGAGAGTGTGAGATGGAGAGAGAGACAGATACAGAGATATATTATATATAGAGACTCAGAGAGAGAGCGAAAAAGAGACAGTTACAGAGAGAGAGTGAGATGGAGAGAGGGACAGATATATACGTTAGATATCTTATATATAGAGAGTCAGAGAGCGAGCTAGACAGAGACAGAGAGTGAGATGGAGAGCGGGACAGACAGATATATAGATGTATTATAAATAGAGACTCAGAGAGAGTGCGAGACAGAGACAGATACAGAGAGAGAGAGTGCGAGACAGAGACAGATTGAATTAGTGAGATGGAGAGAGGGACAGACAGATATATAGATGTATTATAAATAGAGACTCAGAGAGAGTGCGAGACAGAGACAGATACAGAGAGAGAGAGTGCGAGACAGAGACAGATTGAATTAGTGAGATGGAGAGCGGGACAGACAGATATATAGATGTATTATAAATAGAGACTCAGAGTGTGAGAAAGATAGACAGAGACAGATACAGAGAGAGAGTGAGATGGAGAGCGGGACAGACAGATACATAGATATATTATACATAGAGACTCGGAGAGAGAGCGAAAAAGAGACAGTTACAGAGAGAGAGTGAGATGGAGAGAGGGACAGATATATACGTTAGATATCTTATATATAGAGAGTCAGAGAGCGAGCTAGACAGAGACAGAGAGTGAGATGGAGAGCGGGACAGACAGATATATAGATGTATTATAAATAGAGACTCAGAGAGTGAGAAAGATAGACAGAGACAGATACAGAGAGAGAGTGTGAGATGAAGAGATGGACAGACAGATACATAGATAATAATATAGGGACTCAGAGAGAGACAGTGACAGATAAAAAGAGAGAGTGAGATGGAGAGAGGGACAGACAGATACATAACTATCTTGTATAGAGAGTCAGAGAGAGAGGGAGACAGAGACAGAGAGAGAGAGTGAGATGGAGAGAGCGACAGACAGATACATAAGTATCATGTATAGAGAGAGAGAGAGGGAGACAGAGACAGATACAGATACAGATAGAGTGAGTTGGAGAGACAGACAGATACATAAGTATCATGTATAGAGAGTCAGAGAGAGAGGGAGACAGAGACAGATACAGATACAGATAGAGTGAGTTGGAGAGACAGACAGATACATAAGTATCATGTATATAGAGAGTTAGAGAGAGAGGGAGACAGAGACAGATACAGATACAGATAGAGAGAGTGAGTTGGAGCGACAGACAGATACATAAGTATCATGTATATAGAGAGTTAGAGAGAGAGGGAGACAGAGATAGATACAGATACAGATAGAGAGAGTGAGATGAAGAGATAGACAGATACATAACTATCATGTATAGAGAGACAGAGACAGATACAGATACAGATAGAGAGAGTGAGTTGGAGAGACAGACAGATACATAAGTATCATGTATAGAGAGTTAGAGAGAGAGCGATACAGAGACAGATACAGAGAGAGTGAGATTGTAAGACGGATAGACATATACATAAGTATATTATATATAGAGACTCAGAGAGAGAGCGAGAAGGGGACAGAGACAGATATAGAGGGAGCGAGTGAGATGGAGAGAGGGACAGACAGATACATAGATATATTCTACATAGAGACTCAGAGAGAGAGACGGAGACAGAGACAGATACAGATAGTGTGAGATGAAGAGATGGACATACAGGTACATAGATATATTATATACAGAGACTCAGAGATTGAACGAGACAGAGACAGAGATGCAGATACAGAGAGAGAGAGTGAGATGGAGAGAGGGACAGACAGGTACATAGATATATTTTATATAGAGACTCAGAGCGAGAGTGAGACAGACAGACAGATGCAGTTACAGAGAGAGAGTGAGATGGAGAGAGGGACAGACAGATACATGGATATATATAGAGACTCAGAGAGAGCGAGACAGAGACAGATGCGGTTACAGAGAGAAAGTGAGATGGAGAGAGGGACAGACAGATACATGGATATATTATATATCGAGACTCAGAGAGAGAGCGAGACAGAGACAGAGACAGATACAGAAAGAGAGTGAGATGGAGGAAGGGACAGACAGATACAGAGATATATTATATATGGAGACTCAGGGAGAGAGTAAGACAGAGACAGATACAGAGAGAGAATGAGATGTAGCGAGAGACAGATACATAGATATATTTTATACAGACTCAGAGAGAGAGACAGAGACAGATACAGAGAGAGTGAGATGGAGAGAGGGACAGACAGATATATAGATATATATAGAGAGTCAGAGAGAGAGTGAGACAGGGACAGAGACAGATTCAGAGAGAGAGTGAGATTCAGAGATGGACAGACAGATACATAAGAATATTATATATAGAGACAGAGACAGAGACAGAGATGGAGAGATGGATAGACAGATACATAGATATATTGTATACAGAGACTGAGAGCGAGAGCAAGGCAGAGAGACAGAGACAGCTACAGAGAGAAAGTGAGAAGGAGAGAGGGACAGATACATGGATATATTATATGTATATATAGTCAGAGAGAGAGGGCGACAGAGAGACAGCTACAGATACAGTTAGAGCGAGTGTGAGATGGAGAGAGGGACAGACAGATAAATAGATATACAAAATATAGAGACTCAGAGAGGGAGAGTGACACAGAGACAGATACAGAGAGAGTGAGATGGAGAGAGAGACAGATACATAGATATATTATATATAGAGACTCAGAGAGAGCGAGACAGAGACAGAGACAGATACAGAGAGAGAGTGAGATGGAGAGAGGGACAGACAGATACATAGATATATATAGAGACTCAGAGAGAGCGAGACAGAGACAGAGACAGATACAGAGAGAGAGTGAGATGGAGAGAGGGACAGACAGATACATGCATATATTATATATAATGACTCAGAGAGTGAGACAGAGACAGGTACAGAGAGAGAGTGTGTGAGGGAGCAGGACAGACAGATACATGCATATATTATATATAGTGGCTCAGAGAGAGAGTGAGACAGAGACCGAGACAGATACAGAGAGAGAGAGTGTGATTGAGAGCAGGACAGACAGATAAATAGATATATTATATATAGAGACTCAGCGAGAGAGAGGGACAGAGAGGTAGAGACAAATACATTTAGAGCAAGTGTGAGATGGAGAGAGGGACAGATACATATTTGTATTGTATATACAGACTCAGGGAAAGAATGAGAAATGGAGACAGAGACAGATACAGAGAGAAAGAGTGAGATGGAGACCGGGACAGATAGATACATAGATATATTATATAGAGACTCAGAGAGAGAGCTAGACAGAGACAGATACAGAGAGAAAGAGTGAGATGGAGAGTTGGACAGACAGATAGATAAGTAAATTATATATATATAGAGAGAGAGAGCAAGACAAACAGAGAGATACAGAGAGAGAGAGTGAGATGAAGAGTGGGACAGACAAATACGTATTTGCATTATATATATATAGACTCAGGGAAAGAATGAGAAATGGAGACAGAGGCTGATACAGAGAGAGTGAGTGAGATGGAGAGAGGGACAGACAGATACCTAAGTATTTTATATAGAGAGACTCAGAGAGAGAGAGCGAGACAGAGACAGAGAGAGAGAGTGAGATGGCGAGAGGGACAGACAGATATATAGATATATTATATATAAAATCTCAGCGTGAGAGTGAGACAGAGACAGATACAGAGAGCGAATGAGATGGAGAGAGGGACAGACAGATATATAAGTATATTTTATATAGAGACTCAGAGACAGAGCGAGACAGAAACAGATACAGGGAGAGAGAGTGTGATGGAGAGAGGGACTGACAGATACATAGATATATTATATATAGAGACTCAGAGAGAGAGCGAGACAGAGAGAAAGAGACAGATACAGAAAGAGAGAGTGAGATAGAGATAGGGACAGACAGATACATAGATATATTATATATTGAGACTCAGAGTACAATACAGAGACAGAGACAGATATAGAGAGAGAGTGTGATGGAAAGCAGGTCCGACAGATACATAAGTATATTATATATAGAGACTCAGTGAGAGAGAGAGACAGAGAGACAGAGACAGATACAGAGAGAGAGTGAGATGGAGAGAGGGACAGACAGATATATAGATATATTATATATAAAGTCTCAGCGTGAGAGTGAGACAGAGACAGATACAGAGAGAGAATGAGATGGAGAGAGGGACAGACAGATACATAGATATATAGAGATTCAGAGAGAGAGAGCGAGACAGAGGGAAAGAGTCAGATACAGAGAGAGAGAGTGAGATGGAGAGAGGGACAGACAGATATATAGATATATTATATATAAAGTCTCAGCGTGAGAGTGAGACAGAGACAGATACAGAGAGAGAATGAGATGGAGAAAGGGACAGACAGATACCTAAGTATTTTATATATAGAGAATCAGAGGGAGAGCAAGACAGAGACATACAGAGAGAGAGAGTGAGATGGAGAGAGGGACAGACAGATAGATATGTAAATTATATGTAGAGAGTCAGAGAATGCGAGACAGGTACCGAGAGAGAGAGTGAAATGAAGAGTGGGACAGACAAATACATCTTTGTATTATATATATAGATTCAGGGAAAGAATGAGAAATGGAGACAGAGAGTGATACAGAGAGAAAGGGTTAGATGGAGAGAGGGACAAATACATATATATATTTTATATAGAGACTCAGAGAGAGAGCGAGACAGAGACTGAGACAGATAAAGAGAGAGAGAATGTGGGAGAGCAGGACAGACAGATAGAAAGATATATTATATATAGAGAATCAGAGAGAGAGAGTGAGACAGAGACAGATACAGAGAGGAGAGTGAGATGGAGAGTGAGACAGAGATACATAGATATATATAGAGACAGAGAGAGCGAGACAGAGAGACAGAGGCAGAGAGAGAGAGAGTGAGATGGAGAGAGGAACAGATACATAGATATATTATATATAGAGACTCAGAGAGAGAGAGAGACAGATACAGATGCAGAGAGAGAGTGAGATGGAGAGAGGAACAGACATATATATAGATATATTATAAATAGAGTCTCAGAGAGAGAGCGAGACAGAGGGACAGATACAGAGGGAGAGAGTGAGATGGAGAGAGGGACAGACAGATACATAAGTATATTATACATAGAGACTCCGAGGGAGACAGAGACAGAGACAGAGACAGAGATGGAGAGTGGGATGGGCTGATACATAGATATATTGTGTATAGAGTTTCAGAGAGAGAGCGAGACAGAGGGAAAGAGTCAGAGAGAGAGTGAGATGGAGAGAGGAACAGATACATAGATATATTATATATAGAGACTCAGAGAGAGAGAGAGACAGATACAGATGCAGAGAGAGAGTGAGATGGAGAGAGGAACAGACATATATATAGATATATTATAAATAGAGACTCAGAGAGAGAGCTAGACAGAGACAGATACAGAGAGAGAGAGTGAGATGGAGAGAGGGACAGACAGATACATAAGTATATTATACATAGAGACTCCGAGGGAGACAGAGACAGAGACAGAGACAGAGATGGAGAGTGGGATGGGCTGATACATAGATATATTGTGTATAGAGTTTCAGAGAGAGAGCGAGACAGAGGGAAAGAGTCAGAGAGAGAGTGAGATGGATAGAGGGACAGACAGATATATAGACATATTATAAATAGAGTCTCAGAGAGAGAGCGAGACAGAGGGACAGATAAAGAGGGAGAGAGTGAGATGGAGAGACGGATAGACAGATACATAAGTATATTATACATAGACACTCCGAGGGAGACAGAGACAGAGACAGAGACAGAGAGAAATGGAGAGTGGGATGGGCTGATACATAGATATATTGTGTATAGAGTTTCAGAGAGAAAGCGAGACAGAGGGAAAGAGTCAGATAGAGAGAGAGTGAGATGGATAGAGGGACAGACAGATATATAAGTATATTTTATATAGAGACTCAGAGACAGAGCGACACAGAAACAGATACAGGGAGAGAGAGTGAGATGGAGAGAGGGACTGACAGATACATAGATATATTATATATAGAGACTCAGAGAGAGAGCGAGACAGAGAGAAAGAGACAGATACAGAGAGAGTGAGATGGAGAGAGGGACAGACAGATACATAGATATATTATATATTGAGACTCAGAGACAGAGTACGAGACAGAGACAGATATAGAGAGAGAGTGTGATGGTAAGCAGGTCCAACAGATACATAAGTATATTATATATAGAGACTCAGTGAGAGAGTGAGACAGGGACAGAGACAGATACAGAGAGAGAGTGAGATGGAGAGAGGGACAGATACATATATATATTATATATAGAGACTTAGAGAGAGAGCGAGACAGAGTCAGAGACACATAAAGAGAGAGAGAATGTGGGAGAGCAGGACAGACAGATAGAAAGATATATTATATATAGAGACTCGGAGTGAGAGCAAGGCAGAGAGACAGAGACAGATACAGATACAGAGAGAGAGT
>JANJGN010003350.1:32500-37500 GCA_026770705.1 Isurus oxyrinchus
GATACAGAGAGAGAGAGAATGTGATGGAGAGACAGAGACAGAGACAGAGACAGAGACAGAGAGAGAGAATGTGATGGAGAGACAGAGACAGAGACAGAGAGAGAGAGAATGTGATGGAGAGACAGAGACAGAGACAGAGACAGAGAGAGAGAGAATGTGATGGAGAGACAGAGACAGAGACAGACAGAGAGAGAATGTGATGGAGAGACAGAGACAGAGAGAGAGAATGTGATGGAGAGACAGAGACAGAGACAGAGACAGAGACAGATACAGAGAGAGAGAGAATGTGATGGAGAGACAGAGACAGAGACAGAGACAGAGACAGAGAGAGAGAGAGAGAGAATGTAATGGAGAGACAGAGACAGAGACAGAGTGAGAGAGAATGTGATGGAGAGACAGAGACAGAGACAGAGACAGAGAGAATGTGATGGAGAGACAGAGACAGAGACAGAGACAGAGAGAGAGAGAATGTGATGGAGAGACAGAGACAGAGACAGAGAGAGAGAGAATGTGATGGAGAGACAGAGACAGAGACAGAGAGAGAGAATGTGATGGAGAGACAGAGACAGAGTGAGAGAGAATGTGATGGAGAGACAGAGACAGAGAGAGAGAGAGAGAGAGAGAATGTGATGGAGAGACAGAGACAGAGACAGAGACAGAGACAGAGACAGAGAGAGAGAATGTGATGGAGAGACAGAGACAGAGACAGAGACAGAGAGAATGTGATGGAGAGACAGAGACAGAGACAGAGACAGAGAGAGAGAGAATGTGATGGAGAGACAGAGACAGAGACAGAGAGAGAGAGAATGTGATGGAGAGACAGAGAGAGAGAGAGAGAGAGAATGTGATGGAGAGACAGAGACAGAGACAGAGACAGAGAGAATGTGATGGAGAGACAGAGACAGAGACAGAGAGAGAATGTGATGGAGAGACAGAGACAGAGACAGAGAGAGAATGTGATGGAGAGACAGAGACAGATACAGAGAGAGAGAGAATGTGATGGAGAGACAGAGACAGAGACAGAGACAGAGACAGAGAGAATGTGATGGAGAGACAGATACAGAGACAGAGACAGAGAGAGAGAGAATGTGATGGAGAGACAGAGACAGAGACAAGAGAGAGAGAAAATGTGATGGAGAGACAGAGACAGAGACAGAGACAGAGAGAGAGAGAATGTGATGGAGAGACAGACAGATACAGAGAGAGAGAGAAGGTGATGGAGAGACAGACAGATACAGGGAGAGAGAGAATGTGATGGAGAGACAGAGACAGATACAGAGACAGAGAGAATGTGATGGAGAGACAGAGACAGAGACAGAGACAGATACAGAGACAGAGAGAATGTGATGGAGAGACAGAGACAGAGACAGACAGAGAGAGAATGTGATGGAGAGACAGAGACAGAGACAGATACAGAGAGAGAGAGAAGGTGATGGAGAGACAGAGACAGAGACAGAGAGAGAGAGAAGGTGATGGAGAGACAGAGACAGAGACAGAGACAGAGACAGAGAGAGAGAGAATGTGATGGAGAGACAGAGACAGAGACAGAGAGAGAGAGAATGTGATGGAGAGACAGAGACAGAGACAGATACAGAGAGAGAGAGAATGTGATGGAGAGACAGAGACAGATACAGAGAGAGAGAGAATGTGATGGAGAGACAGAGACAGAGACAGAGACAGAGAGAGAGAATGTGATGGAGAGACAAAGACAGAGACAGAGAGAGAGAGAATGTGATGGAGAGACAGAGACAGAGACAGAGACAGAGAGAGAGAATGTGATGGAGAGACAAAGACAGAGACAGAGAGAGAGAGAATGTGATGGAGAGACAGAGACAGAGACAGAGAGAGAGAATGTGATGGAGAGACAGAGACAGAGACAGAGAGAGAGAGAGAATGTGATGGAGAGACAGAGACAGATACAGAGAGAGAGAGAGAGACAGAGACAGAGACAGAGAGAGAGAGAGAATGTGATGGAGAGACAGAGACAGAGACAGAGACAGAGAGAGAGAGAATGTGATGGAGAGACAGAGACAGAGACAGAGAGAGAGAGAGAGAGAATGTGATGGAGAGACAGAGACAGAGACAGAGACAGAGAGAGAGAGAGAATGTGATGGAGAGACAGAGACAGAGACAGAGAGAGAGAGAATGTGATGGAGAGACAGAGACAGAGACAGAGAGAGAGAGAGAATGTGATGGAGAGACAGAGACAGAGACAGAGAGAGAGAATGTGATGGAGAGACAGAGACAGAGACAGAGAGAGAGAGAATGTGATGGAGAGACAGAGACAGAGACAGAGAGAGAGAGAATGTGATGGAGAGACAGAGACAGATTCAGAGAGAGAGAGAATGTGATGGAGAGACAGAGACAGAGACAGAGACAGAGACAGAGAGAGAGAGAGAATGTGATGGAGAGACAGAGACAGAGACAGAGAGAGAGAGAATGTGATGGAGAGACAGAGACAGAGACAGAGAGAGAGAATGTGATGGAGAGACAGAGACAGAGACAGAGAGAGAGAATGTGATGGAGAGACAGAGACAGATACAGAGAGAGAGAGAATGTGATGGAGAGACAGAGACAGAGAGAGAGAGAGAGAGAGAATGTGATGGTGAGACAGAGACAGAGAGAGAGAGAGAGAGAATGTGATGGAGAGACAGAGACAGAGACAGAGACAGAGACAGAGAGAGAGAATGTGATGGAGAGACAGAGACAGAGAGAGAGAGAGAGAGAGAATGTGATGGAGAGACAGAGACAGAGAGAGAGAGAGAGAGAGAATGTGATGGAGAGACAGAGACAGAGAGACAGAGAGAGAGAGAATGTGATGGAGAGACAGAGACAGAGAGAGAGACAGAGAGAGAGAGAATGTGATGGAGAGACAGAGACAGATACAGAGAGAGAGAGAATGTGATGGAGAGACAGAGACAGAGACAGAGAGAGAGAGAATGTGATGGTGAGACAGAGACAGAGAGAGAGAGAGAGAATGTGATGGAGAGACAGAGACAGAGACAGATACAGAGAGAATGTGATGGAGAGACAGAGACAGAGACAGAGAGAGAGAGAGAATGTGATGGAGAGACAGAGACAGAGACAGAGAGAGAGAGAGAGAGAATGTGATGGAGAGACAGAGACAGAGACAGAGAGAGAGAGAGAGAGAGAAGGTGATGGAGAGACAGAGACAGAGAGAGAGAGAGAGAATGTGATGGAGAGACAGAGACAGAGAGAGAGAATGTGATGGAGAGACAGAGACAGAGACAGAGAGAGAGAGAATGTGATGGAGAGACAGAGACAGAGACAGAGAGAGAGAGAATGTGATGGAGAGACAGAGACAGATTCAGAGAGAGAGAGAATGTGATGGAGAGACAGAGACAGAGACAGAGACAGAGACAGAGAGAGAGAGAGAGAATGTGATGGAGAGACAGAGACAGAGACAGAGAGAGAGAGAATGTGATGGAGAGACAGAGACAGAGACAGAGAGAGAGAGAGAATGTGATGGAGAGACAGAGACAGAGACAGAGAGAGAGAGAGAGAATGTGATGGAGAGACAGAGACAGAGAGAGAGAATGTGATGGAGAGACAGAGACAGAGACAGAGAGAGAGAGAGAATGTGATGGAGAGACAGAGACAGAAACAGAGAGAGAGAGAGAGAATGTGATGGAGAGACAGAGACAGATACAGAGAGAGAGAGAATGTGATGGAGAGACAGAGGCAGAGACAGAGAGAGAGAATGTGATGGAGAGACAGAGACAGATACAGAGAGAGAGAGAATGTGATGGAGAGACAGAGACAGAGACAGAGACAGAGACAGATTCAGAGAGAGAGAGAATGTGATGGAGAGACAGAGACAGAGACAGAGAGAGAGAGAGAATGTGATGGAGAGACAGAGACAGAGACAGAGAGAGAGAGAGAGAATGTGATGGAGAGACAGAGACAGAGAGAGAGAGAGAGAATGTGATGGAGAGACAGAGACAGAGACAGAGAGAGAGAGAGAATGTGATGGAGAGACAGAGACAGATACAGAGAGAGAGAGAATGTGATGGAGAGACAGAGACAGAGAGAGAGAGAGAGAGAGAATGTGATGGTGAGACAGAGACAGAGAGAGAGAGAGAGAATGTGATGGAGAGATAGAGACAGAGACAGATACAGAGAGAGAGAATGTGATGGAGAGACAGAGACAGAGACAGAGAGAGAGAGAGAGAATGTGATGGAGAGACAGAGACAGATACAGAGAGAGAGAGAGAATGTGATGGAGAGACAGAGACAGAGACAGAGAGAGAGAGAGAGAATGTGATGGAGAGACAGAGACGGAGAGAGAGAGAGAGAATGTGATGGAGAGACAGAGACAGAGACAGAGAGAGAGAGAGAATGTGATGGAGAGACAGAGACAGATACAGAGAGAGAGAGAATGTGATGGAGAGACAGAGACAGAGAGAGAGAGAGAGAGAGAATGTGATGGTGAGACAGAGACAGAGAGAGAGAGAGAGAATGTGATGGAGAGATAGAGACAGAGACAGATACAGAGAGAGAGAATGTGATGGAGAGACAGAGACAGAGACAGAGAGAGAGAGAGAGAATGTGATGGAGAGACAGAGACAGAGACAGAGACAGAGAGAGAGAGAATGTGATGGAGAGACAGAGACAGAGAGAGAGAATGTGATGGAGAGACAGAGACAGAGACAGAGACAGAGAGAGAGAGAATGTGATGGAGAGACAGAGACAGAGAGAGAGAATGTGATGGAGAGACAGAGACAGAGACAGAGAGAGAGAGAATGTGATGGAGAGACAGAGACAGATACAGAGAGAGAGAATGTGATGGAGAGACAGAGACAGAGACAGAGAGAGAGAGAGAGAATGTGATGGAGAGACAGAGACAGAGACAGAGAGAGAGAGAGAATGTGATGGAGAGACAGAGACAGAGACAGAGAGAGAGAGAGAGAATGTGATGGAGAGACAGAGACGGAGAGAGAGAGAGAGAATGTGATGGAGAGACAGAGACAGAGACAGAG
>JANJGN010003350.1:42500-45000 GCA_026770705.1 Isurus oxyrinchus
ACAGACAGAGAGAGAAGGTCATGGAGAGACAGAGACAGAGAGAGAGAGAGAGAGAGAGAATGTGATGGAGAGACAGAGACAGAGAGAGAGAGAAGGTGATGGAGAGACAGAGACAGAGACAGAGACAGAGAGAGAGAGAATGTGATGGAGAGACAGAGACAGAGACAGAGAGAGAGAGAAGGTGATGGAGAGACAGAGACAGAGACAGAGACAGACAGAGAGAGAATGTGATGGAGAGACAGAGACAGAGAGAGAGAGAAGGTGATGGAGAGACAGAGACAGAGAGAGAGAGAATGTGATGGAGAGACAGAGACAGAGACAGAGACAGAGAGAGAGAGAGAGAGAATGTGATGGAGAGACAGAGACAGAGACAGAGAGAGAGAGAATGTGATGGAGAGACAGAGACAGAGACAGAGACAGAGAGAGAGAGAGAGAGATGTGATGGAGAGACAGAGACAGAGACAGAGACAGAGACAGAGAGAATGTGATGGAGAGACAGAGACAGAGACAGAGAGAGAGAGAATGTGATGGAGAGACAGAGACAGATACAGAGAGAGAGAGAATGTGATGGAGAGACAGAGACAGATACAGAGAGAGAGAGAGAATGTGATGGAGAGACAGAGACAGAGACAGAGACAGAGAGAGAGAGAATGTGATGGAGAGACAGAGACAGAGACAGAGAGAGAGAGAAGGTGATGGAGAGACAGAGACAGAGACAGAGAGAGAGAGAGAGAGAGAATGTGATGGAGAGACAGAGACAGAGAGAGAGAGAGAGAGAATGTGATGGAGAGACAGAGACAGATACAGAGAGAGAGAATGTGATGGAGAGACAGAGACAGAGACAGAGACAGAGACAGAGAATGTGATGGAGAGACAGAGACAGACAGAGAGAGAGAGAGAATGTGATGGAGAGACAGAGACAGAGACAGAGAGAGAGAGAATGTGATGGAGAGACAGAGACAGAGACAGAGAGAGAGAATGTGATGGAGAGACAGAGACAGAGACAGAGAGAGAGAGAGAGAATGTGATGGAGAGACAGAGACAGAGACAGAGAGAGAGAGAATGTGATGGAGAGACAGAGACAGAGTGAGAGTGAATGTGATGGAGAGACAGAGACAGATACAGAGAGAGAGAGAATGTGATGGAGAGACAGAGACAGATACAGAGAGAGAGAGAATGAGATGGAGAGACAGAGACAGAGACAGAGACAGATACAGAGAGAGAGAGAATGTGATGGAGAGACAGAGACAGAGACAGACAGAGAGAGAAGGTGATGGAGAGACAGAGACAGAGACAGATACAGAGAGAGAGAGAATGTGATGGAGAGACAGAGACAGAGACAGAGAATGTGATGGGGAGACAGAGACAGAGACAGAGAGAGAGAGAGAATGTGATGGAGAGACAGAGACAGAGACAGAGAGAGAGAGAGAATGTGATGGAGAGACAGAGACAGAGACAGAGAGAGAGAGAGAATGTGATGGAGAGACAGAGACAGAGACAGAGAGAGAGAGAATGTGATGGAGAGACAGAGACAGAGAGAGAGAGAGAGAGAAGGTGATGGAGAGACAGAGACAGAGACAGATACAGAGACAGAGAGAGAGAGAATGTGATGGAGAGACAGAGACAGAGAGAGAGAGAGAGAGAAGGTGATGGAGAGACAGAGACAGAGACAGAGAGAGAGAGAATGTGATGGAGAGACAGAGACAGAGAGAGAGAGAGAGAATGTGATGGAGAGACAGAGACAGAGACAGAGAGAGAGAGAGAATGTGATGGAGAGACAGAGACAGAGACAGAGAGAGAGAGAATGTGATGGAGAGACAGAGACAGAGAGAGAGAGAGAGAGAAGGTGATGGAGAGACAGAGACAGAGACAGATACAGAGACAGAGAGAGAGAGAATGTGATGGAGAGACAGAGACAGAGAGAGAGAGAGAGAGAAGGTGATGGAGAGACAGAGACAGAGAGAGAGAGAGAGAGAAGGTGATGGAGAGACAGAGACAGATACAGAGAGAGAGAGAATGTGATGGAGAGACAGAGACAGAGACAGAGAGAGAGAGAATGTGATGGAGAGACAGAGACAGAGAGAGAGAGAGAGAGATGGTGATGGAGAGACAGAGACAGAGAGAGAGAGAGAGAGAAGGTGATGGAGAGACAGAGACACAGAGAGAGAGAGAAGGTGATGGAGAGACAGAGACAGAGACAGATACAGATACAGAGAGAGAGAGAGAGAGAGAAGGTGATGGAGAGACAGAGACAGAGAGAGAGAGAGAGAGAAGGTGATGGAGAGACAGAGACAGAGACAGAGAGAGAGAGAGAGAGAGAATGTGATGGAGAGACAGAGACAGAGAGAGAGAGAAGGTGATAGAGAGACAGAGACAGAGACAGACAGAGAGAGAATGTGATGGAGAGACAGAGACAGAGAGAGAGAGAGAGAGAATGTGATGGAGAGACAGAGACAGAGACAGAGAGAGAGAGAGAGAGAGAATGTGATGGAGAGACAGA
>JANJGN010003351.1:0-46964 GCA_026770705.1 Isurus oxyrinchus
GGAAAAGGATTATTTCCCCTGGTGTTGTGTGGAACGGGAATATTTCCCCAGTTGTTGTGTGGAACAGGAATAATACCCCTGTTGTTGTGTGGAACAGGAATATTTCCCCTGTTACTGTGTGGAACAGGAATATTTCCCCCGTTCTTGTGTGGAACGGGAATATTTCGCCCGTTGTTGTGTGGAACAGGATTATTTCCCCGGTTGTTGTATGGAACAGGAATAATTCCCCAGTTGCTGTGTGGAACAGGAATATTTCCCCAGTTACCGTGTCGAACAGGAATATTTCCCCAGTTGTTGTGTGGAACAGGAATATTTCCCTAGTTGTTGTGTGGAACAGGAATATTTCTCAAGTCACAGTGTGGAACAGGAATATTTCCACAGTTACCGTGTGGAACAGGAATATTTCCTCAGTTGTTGTGTGTAACAGGAATATTTCCCCAGTTGTTGTGTGAACAGGAATATTTCCCGAGTTACTGTGTGGAACAGGAATATTTCCCCAGTTGTTGTGTGGAACAGGAATATTTCCCTAGTTAACGTGTGGAAAAGGAATATTTCCCCAGTTTTTGTGTGGAACAGGAATATTTCCCCAGTTGTTGTGTGGAACAGGAATATTTCCCCAGTTGTTGTGTGGAACAGGAATATTTCCACAGTTGCTGTGTGGAACAGGAATATTTCCCCCAGTTACCGTGTTGAACAGGAATATTTCCCCAGTTGTTGTGTGGAACAGGAATATTTCCCCAGTTGTTGTGTGGAACAGGAATATTTCCCCAGTTGTTGTTTGGAACAGGAATATTTCCCCAGTTGTTGTGTGGAACAGGAATATTTCCCCAGTTGTTGTGTGGAACAGGAAAATTTTCCCAGTTGATGTGTGGAAAATCAAAACTTCCCTACTTACCGTGTGGAACAGGAATATTTCCCCAGTTACCGTGTGGAACAGGAATATTTCCCCAGTTGCCGTGTGGGACAGGAATATTTCCCCAGTTGTTGTGTGGAACAGGAATATTTCCCCAGTTGTTGTGTGGAACAGGAATATTTCCCCAGTTGATGTGTGGAACAGGAATATTTCCCCAGTTACTGTGTGGAACAGGAATATTTCCCCAGTTGATGTGTGGAACAGGAATATTTCCCCAGTTACCGTGTGGAACAGGAATATTTCTCCAGTTGTTGTGTGGAACAGGAATATTTCCCCAGTTGTTGTGTGGAACAGGAATATTTCCCCAGTTGATGTGTGGAACAGGAATATTTCCCCAGTTACTGTGTGGAACAGGAATATTTCCCCAGTTGTTGTGTGGAACAGGAACATTTCCCCAGTTACTGTGTGGAACAGGAATATTTCCCCAGTTGTTGTGTGGAAGAAGAATATTTCCCCAGTTTCCGTGTGGATAAGGAATATTTCCCAAGATGTTGTGGGGAACAGGAATATTTCCCCAGTTGCCATGTGGAACAGGAATATTTCCCAGGTGTCGCCTTGGACAGGAATACTTCCCCATTTGTTATGTGGAACAAGACTATTTCCCCAGTTGCCGTGTGGAACAGGAATATTTCCCCAGTTTCTGTGTGGAACAGGAATATTTCCAAAGTTACCGTGTGGAATAGGAATATATCCCCAGATGTTGTGTGGAACAGGAATATTTCCCCAGTTGTAGTGTGGAACAGGAATATTTCCCCGGTTTTTGTTTGGAACAGGAATATTTCCCCAGTTGTTGTGTGGAACAGGAATATTTCCCCAGTTGTTGTGTGGAAAAGGAATATTTCGCCAGTTGCCGTGCGGAACAGGAATATTTCCCCAGTTGCCTTGTGGAACAGGAATATTTCCCCAGTTACGATGTGGAACAGGAATATTTGCCCAGTTGTTTTGTGGAAGAGGAATATTTCCCCAGTTGTTGTGTGGAACAGGAATAATACCCCTGTTGTTGTATGGAACAGGAATATTTCCCCTGTTACTGTGTGGAACAGGAATCTTTCCCCCGTTTTTGTGTGGAACATGAATATTTCCTGAGTTAACATGTGGAACAGGAATATTTCCCCAGTTGCCGTGTGGAACAGGAATATGTCCCCAGTTACTGTGTGGAACAGGAATATTTCCCCAGTTACCGTGTGGAACAGGAATATTTCCCCAGTTACCATGTGGAACAGGAATATTTCCTCAGTTGTTGTGTGGAACAGGAATATTTCCCCAGTTGTTGTGTGGAACAGAAATAGTACCCCTGTTGTTGTATGGAACAGGAATATTTCCCCAGTTACCGTGTGGAACAGGAATATTTCCCCAGTTACCATGTGGAATGGGAATATTTCCCCAGTTGTTGTGTGGAACAGGAATATTTCCCCCAGTTGTGTGGAACAGGAACATTTCCCCCGTTTTTGTGTGGAAAAGGAATATTTTCCCCAGTTGTTGTGTGGAACAGGAATATTTCCCAAGTTGCCGTGTGGAACAGGAATATTTCCAAAGTTACCGTGTGGAACAGTAATATTTACCATGTTACCGTGTGGGAAAGGAATATTTCCTCAGTTGTTGTGAGGAACAGGAATATTTCCCCAGTTACCATGTGGAACAGGAATATTTCCCCAGTTGTTGTGTGGAACAGGAATATTTCCCCAGTTACTGCGTGGAACAGGAATATTTCCCCAGTTGTGTGGAACAGGAATATTTCCCCAGTTACTGTGTGGAACAGGAATATTTCCCCAGTTGATGTGTGGAACAGGAATATTTCCCCAGTTACTGTGTGGAACAGGAATATTTCCCCAGTTGATGTGTTGAACAGGAATATTTCCCCAGTTACCGTGTGGAACAGGAGTATTTCTCCAGTTGTTGTGTGGAACAGGAATATTTCCCCAGTTGTTGTGTGGAACAGGAATATTTCCCCCGTTGATGTGTGGAACAGGAATATTTACCCAGTTGTTGTGTGGAACAGGAATATTTCCCCAGTTGTTGTGTGGAACAGGAATATTTCCCCAATTGCCGTGTGGAACCGGAATATTTCCCCAATTGTTCTGTGGAACAGGAATAATTCACCAGTTGCCGTGTGGAACAGGAATATTTCCCCAGTTATTGTGTGGAACAGGCATATTTCCCCACTTTTTGTGTGGAACAGGAATATTTCCCCAGTTACCGTGTGGAACAGGAATATTTCCCCAGTTGCCATGTGGAACTGGAATATTTACCCAGTTGTAGTGTGGAACAGGAATATTTCCCCGGTTTTTGTGTGGAACAGGAATATTTCCCCAGTTGTTGTGTGGAAAAGGAATATTTCGCCAGTTGCCGTGCGGAACAGGAATATTTCCCCAGTTGCCTTGTGGAACAGGAATATTTCCCCAGTTACGATGTGGAACAGGAATATTTCCCCAGTTGTTTTATGGAAGAGGAATATTTCCCCAGTTGTTGTGTGGAACAGGAATAATTCCCCTGTTGTTGTATGGAACAGGAATATTTCCCCTGTTACTGTGTGGAACAGGAATCTTTCCCCCATTTTTGTGTGGAATATGAATATTTCCCGAGTTAACATGTGGAACAGGAATATTTCCCCAGTTGCCGTGTGGAACAGGAATATATCCCCAGTTACTGTGTGGAACAGGAATATTTCCCCAGTTACCGTGTGGAACAGGAATATTTCCCCAGTTACCATGTGGAACAGGAATATTTCCTCAGTTGTTGTGTGGAACAGGAATATTTCCAAAGTTACTGTGTGGAACAGGAATATTTCCCCAGTTGTGTGGAACAGGAATATTTCCCCAGTTACTGTGTGGAACAGGAATATTTCCCCAGTTGTTGTGTGGAACAGGAATATTTCCCCAGTTACTGTGTGGAACAGGAATATTTCCCCAGTTGTTGTGTGGAACAGGAATATTGCCCCAGTTACTGTGTGGAACAGGAATATTTCCCCAGTTGTTGTGTGGAGGAGGAATAATTCCCCAGTTACCGTGTGGAACAGGAATATTTCCTCAGTTGTTGTGTGGAACAGGAATACTTCCCCAGTTGTTTTGTGGAAAGGGAGTATTTCCCCTGTTGTTGTGTGGAACAGGAATATTTCCCCAGCTACCGTGTGGAACAGGAATAATTCCCTAGTTGCCCGTGTGAAACTGGAATACCTCCCCAAATGTTGTGTGGAACAGGAATATTTCCCCAGTTGTTGTGTGGAACAGGAATATTTCCCCAGTTACTGTGTGGAACAGGGTATTTCCCCAGTTGTTGTTTGGAACAGGAATATTTCCCCAGTTGCCATGAGGAACTGGAATATTTCCCCAGTTGCTGTATGAAACAGGAATATTTCCCGAGTTGCTGTGTGGAACAGGAATATTTCCACAGTTAACGTGAGGAACAGGAATATTTCCCCAGCTGCTGTGTGGAACAGGAATATTTCCCCAGTTACCGTGTGGAACAGGAATATTTCCCCAGTTACCGTGAGGAACAGGAATATTTCCCCAGTTGCTCTGTGGAACAGGAATATTTCCCCAGTTACCGTGTGGAATAGGAATTTTTCCCCAGTTGTTGTGTGGAACAGGAATATTTCCCTAGTTGTTGTGTGGAACAGGAATATTTCTCAAGTCACAGTGTGGAACAGGAATATTTCCCCAGTTACCGTGTGGAACAGGAATATTTCCTCAGTTGTTGTGTGGAACAGGAATATTTCCCCAGTTGTTGTGTGGAACAGGAATATTTCCCGAGTTTCCGTGTGGAACAGGAATATTTCCCCAGTTGTTGTGTGGAACAGGAATATTTCCCTAGTTACCTTGTGGAACAGGAATATTTCCCCAGTTTTTGTGTGGAACAGGAATATTTCCCCAGTTGTTGTGTGGAAGAGGAATATTTCCCCAGTTGTTGTGTGGAACAGGAATATTTCCCCAGTTACTGTGTGGAACAGGAATATTTCCCCAGTTGTTGTGTGGAGCAGGAATATTTCCCCAGTTGTTGTGTGGAACAGGAATATTTCCCCAGTTGTTGTGTGGAACAGGAATATTTCCCCAGTTGTTGTGTGGACCAGGAATATTTCCCCAGTTGTTGTGTGGAACAGGTATATTTCCCCAGATGCTGTGTGGAACAGGTATATTTCCCAAGTTACGTGTGGAACAGGAATATTTACTCAGTTGTTGTGTGGAACTGGAATATTTCCCCAGTAGTTGTGTGGAACAGGAACATTTCCCCAGTTACTGTGTGGAACAGGATTATTTCCCCAGTTGTTGTGTGGAAGAAGAATATTTCCCCAGTTTCCGTGTGGATAAGGAATATTTCCCAAGATGTTGTGGGGAACAGGAATATTTCCCCAGTTGCCATGTGGAACAGGAATATTTCCCCAGGTGTCGCCTTGGACAGGAATATTTCCCCATTTGTTATGTGGAACAAGACTATATCCCCAGTTGCCGTGTGGAACAGGAATATTTCCCCAGTTTCTGTGTGGAACAGGAATATTTCCAAAGTTACCGTGTGGAATAGGAATATATCCCCAGCTGTTGTATGGAACAGGAATATTTCCCCAGTTGTTGTGTGGAACAGGAATATTTCCCCAGTTGTTGTGTGGAAAAGGAATATTTCGCCAGTTGCCGTGCGGAACAGGAATATTTCCCCAGTTGCCTTGTGGAACAGGAATATTTCCCCTGTTGTTTTGTGGAACAGGAATATTTCCACTGTTAATGTGTGGAACAGGTATATTTCCCCAGATGCTGTGTGGAACAGGAATATTTCCCAACTTACGTGTGGAACAGGTATATTTACTCAGTTGTTGTGTGGAACAGGAATATTTCCCCAGTTGTTGTGTGGAACAGGAATATTTCCCCAGTTGTTGTGTGGAAGAAGAATATTTGCCCAGTTACCATGTGGAACAGGAATATTTCCCCAGTTGTTTTGTGGAAGAGGAATATTTCCCCAGTTACCGTGTGGAACAGGAATATTTCCCCAGTTACCATGTGGAACAGGAATATTTCCTCAGTTGTTGTGTGGAACAGGAATATTTCCCCAGTTGTTGTGTGGAACAGGAATAGTACCCCCGTTCTTGTGTGGAACGGGAATATTTCCCCCGTTGTTGTGTGGAACAGGATTATTTCCCCGGTTGTTGTATGGAACAGGAATATTTCCCCAGTTGCTGTGTGGAACAGGAATATTTCCCCAGTTACCGTGTGGAACAGGAATATTTCCCCAGTTGTTGTGTGGAACAGGAATATTTCCCTAGTTGTTGTGTGGAACAGGAATATTTCTCAAGTCACAGTGTGGAACAGGAATATTTCCCCAGTTACCGTGTGGAACAGGAATATTTCCTCAGTTGTTGTGTGTAACAGGAATATTTCCCCAGTTGTTGTGTGGAACAGGAATATTTCCCGAGTTACCGTGTGGAACAGGAATATTTCCCCAGTTGTTGTGTGGAACAGGAATATTTCCCTAGTTACCGTGTGGAACAGGAATATTTCCCCAGTTTTTGTGTGGAACAGGAATATTTCCCCAGTTGTTGTGTGGAACAGGAATATTTCCCCAGTTACCGTGTGGAACAGGAATATTTCCCCAGTTGTTGTGTGGAACAGGAATATTCCCCAGTTTTTGTGTGGAACAGGAATATTCCCCAGTTGTTGTGTGGAACAGGAATATTTCCCCAGTTGTTGTGTGGAAAGGAATATTTCCCCAGTTGTTGTGTGGAACAGGAATATTTCCCCCAGTTGTTGTGTGGAACAGGAAAATTTCCCCAGTTGATGTGTGGAAAATCAAAACTTCCCTACTTCCCGTGTGGAACAGGAATATTTCCCCAGTTACCGTGTGGAAGAGGAATATTTCCCCAGTTGCCGTGTGGAACAGGAATATTTCCCCAGTTGTTGTGTGGAACAGGAATATTTCCCCAGTTGATGTGTGGAATAGGAATATTTCCCCAGTTACTATGTGGAACAGGAATATTTCCCCAGTTGATGTGTGGAACAGGAATATTTCCCCAGTTACCGTGTGGAACAGGAATATTTCCCCAGTTGTTGTGTGGAACAGGAATATTTCCCCAGTTGATGTGTGGAACAGGAATATTTCCCCTGTTGTTGTGTGGAACAGGAATATTTCCCCAGTTGTTGTGTGGAACAGGAATATTTTCCCAATTGCCGTGCGGAACCGGAATATTTCCCCAATTGTTCTGTGGAACAGGAATAATTCACCAGTTGCCGTGTGGAACAGGAATATTTCCCCAGTTATTGTGTGGAACAGGAATGTTTCCCCACTTTTTGTGTGGAACAGGATTATTTCCCCAGTTACCGTGTGGAAAGGGAATATTTCCCCAATTGTTGTGGGGAACAGGCATATTTCCCCAGTTGCCATGTGGAACTGGAATATTTACCCAGTTGTAGGGTGGAACAGGAATATTTCCCCGGTTTTTGTGTGGAACAGGAATATTTCCCCCGGTTTTTGTGTGGAACAGGAATATTTCCCCAGTTGGTGTGTGGAAAAGGAATATTTCGCCAGTTGCCTTGCGGAACAGGATTATTTCCCCAGTTGCCTTGTGGAACAGGAATATTTCCCCAGTTACCATGTGGAACAGGAATATTTCCCCTGTTGTTGTGTGGAACAGGAATATTTCCCCAGTTGATGTGTGGAACATCAAAACTTCCCTACTTACCGTGTGGAAAAAGAATATATCCCCAGTTACTGTGTGGAACAGGAATATTTCCCCCACTTGTTTTGTGGAACAGGAATACTTCCCCCGTTACCCTGTGGAACAGAAATATTTCCCCAGTTGTTGTGTGGAAAATGAATATTTTTCCAGTTGCCGTGTGGAAAATGAATATTTCCCCAGTTGCCGTGTGGAACAGGAATATTTCCCCAGTTGTTGTGTGGAACAGGAATATTTCCCCAGTTGTTGTGTGGAACAGGAATATTTCCCCAGTTGTTGTGTGGATCAGGTATATTTCCCCAGATGCTGTGTGGAACAGGTATATTTCCCAAGTTAGGTGTGGAACAGGAATATTTACTCAGTTGTTGTGTGGAACAGGAATATTTCCCCAGTTGTTGTGTGGAACAGGAACATTTCCCCAGTTACTGTGTGGAACAGGAATATTTCCCCAGTTGTTGTGTGGAAGAAGAATATTTCCCCAGTTTCCGTGTGGATAAGGAATATTTCCCAAGATGTTTTGGGGAACAGGAATATTTCCTCAGTTGCCATGTGAAACAGGAATATTTCCCCAGGTGTCACCTTGGACAGGAATATTTCCCCATTTGTTATGTGGAACAAGACTATTTCCCAGTTGCCGTGTGGAACAGGAATATTTCGCCAGTTTCTGTGTGGAACAGGAATATTTCCAAAGTTACTGTGTGGAATAGGAATATATCCCCAGCTGTTGTGTGGGACAGGAATATTTCCCCAGTTGTTGTGTGGAAAGGAATATTTCCCCAGTTGTTGTGTGGAACAGGAATATTTCCCCAGTTGTTGTGTGGAACAGGAATATTTCCCCAGTTGTTGTGTGGAAAATCAAAACTTCCCTACTTCCCGTGTGGAACAGGAATATTTCCCCAGTTACCGTGTGGAAGAGGAATATTTCCCCAGTTGCCGTGTGGGACAGGAATATTTCCCCAGTTGTTGTGTGGAACAGGAATATTTCCCCAGTTGTTGTGTGGAACAGGAATATTTCCCCAGTTGATGTGTGGAACAGGAATATTTCCCCAGTTACTGTGTGGAACAGGAATATTTCCCCAGTTACCGTGTGGAACAGGAATATTTCTCCAGTTGTTGTGTGGAACAGGAATATTTCCCCAGTTGATGTGTGGAACAGGAATATTTCCCCTGTTGTTGTGTGGAACAGGAATATTTCCCCAGTTGTTGTGTGGAACAGGAATATTTCCCCAATTGCCGTGCGGAACCGGAATATTTCCCAAATTGTTCTGTGGAACAGGAATAATTCACCAGTTGCCGTGTGGAACAGGAATATTTCCCCAGTTATTGTGTGGAACAGGAATGTTTCCCCACTTTTTGTGTGGAACAGGATTATTTCCCCAGTTACCGTGTGGAAAGGGATTATTTCCCAAATTGTTGTGGGGAACAGGCATATTTCCCCAGTTGCCATGTGGAACTGGAATATTTACCCAGTTGTAGTGTGGAACAGGAATATTTCCCCGGTTTTTGTGTGGAACAGGAATATTTCCCCGGTTTTTGTGTGGAACAGGAATATTTCCCCAGTTGTTGTGTGGAAAAGGAATATTTCGCCAGTTGCCGTGCGGAACAGGATTATTTCCCCAGTTGCCTTGTGGAACAGGAATATTTCCCCAGTTGTTGTGTGGAACAGGAATATTTCCCCAGTTACCATGTGGAACAGGAATATTTCCCCAGTTGTTTTATGGAAGAGGAATATTTCCCCAGTTGTTGTGTGGAACAGGAATAATTCCCCTGTTACTGTGTGGAACAGAAATATTTCCCCAGTTGTTGTGTGGAAAATGAATATTTTTCCAGTTGCCGTGTGGAAAATGAATATTTCCCCAGTTGCCGTGTGGAACAGGAATATTTCCCCAGTTGTTGTGTGGAACAGGAATATTTCCCCAGTTGTTGTGTGGAACAGGAATATTTCCCCAGTTGTTGTGTGGATCAGGTATATTTCCCAGATGCTGTGTGGAACAGGTATATTTCCCAAGTTAGGTGTGGAACAGGAATATTTACTCAGTTGTTGTGTGGAACAGGAATATTTCCCCAGTTGTTGTGTGGAACAGGAACATTTCCCCAGTTACTGTGTGGAACAGGAATATTTCCCCAGTTGTTGTGTGGAAGAAGAATATTTCCCCAGTTTCCGTGTGGATAAGGAATATTTCCCAAGATGTTTTGGGGAACAGGAATATTTCCCCAGTTGCCATGTGGAACAGGAATATTTCCCCAGGTGTCGCCTTGGACAGGAATATTTCCCCATTTGTTATGTGGAACAAGACTATTTCCCCAGTTGCCGTGTGGAACAGGAATATTTCCCCAGTTTCTGTGTGGAACAGGAATATTTCCAAAGTTACCGTGTGGAATAGGAATATATCCCCAGCTGTTGTGTGGGACAGGAATATTTCCCCAGTTGTAGTGTGGAACAGGAATATTTCCCCGGTTTTTGTTTGGAACAGGAATATTTCCCCAGTTGTTGTGTGGAACAGGAATATTTCCCCAGTTGTTGTGTGGAAGAGGAATATTTCGCCAGTTGCCGTGCGGAACAGGAATATTTCCTCAGTTGCCTTGTGGAACAGGAATATTTCCCCAGTTACGATGTGGAACAGGAATATTTCCCCAGTTGTTTTGTGGAAGAGGAATATTTCCCCAGTTGTTGTGTGGAACAGGAATATTTCCCCAGTTGTTGTGTGGAACAGGAATAATACCCCTGTTGTTGTATGGAACAGGAATATTTCCCCAGTTACTGTGTGGAACAGGAATATTTCCGCAGTTCCCGAGTGGAATGGAAATATTTCCCCAGTTGTTGTGTGGAACAGGAACATTTTCCCCGTTTTTGTGTGGAAGAGGAATATTTCCCCAGTTGTTGTGTGGAACAGGAATATTTCCCCAGTTACCGTGTGAAACAGGAACTTTTCCCCCAGTTGTTGTGTGGAACAGGAATATATTCCCCAGTTACCGTGTGAAACAGGAACTTTTCCCCAGTTGTTGTGTGGAACAGGAATATTTCCCCAGTTGTTGTGTGGAAGAAGAATATTTCCCCAGTTACCATGTGGATAAGGAATATTTCCCAAGATGTTGTGTGGAACAGGAATATTTCCCCAGTTGCCATGTGGAACAGGAATATTTCCCCATTTGTTATGTGGAACAAGACTATTTCCCCAGTTCCCCGTGAGGAACAGGAATATTTCCCCCAGTTTCTGTGTGGAACAGGAATATTTCCAAAGTTTCCGTGTGGAATGGGAATATTTCCCCGGTTTTTGTTTGGAACAGGAATATTTCCCCAGTTGTTGTGTGGAACAGGAATATTTCCCCAGTTGTTGTGTGGAAAAGGAATATTTCGCCAGTTGCCGTGCGGAACAGGAATATTTCTCCAGTTGCCGTGAGGAACAGGAATATTTACTCAGTTGGTTGTGTGGAACAGGAATATTTCCCCAGTTACTGTGTGGAACAGGAATATTTCCCCAGTTGTTGTGTGGAAGAAGAATATTTCCCCAGTTACCATGTGGAACAGGAATATTTCCTCAGTTGTTGTGTGGAACAGGAATATTTCCCCAGTTGTTGTGTGGAACAGGAATAGTACGCCTGTTACTGTGTGGATCAGTAATCTTTCCCCCGTTTTTCTGTGGAACATGAATATTTCCCGAGTTAACATGTGGAACAGGAATAGTTCCCCAGTACCGTGTTGAACAGGAATATTTCCCCAGTTACCATGTGGAATGGGAATATTTCCCCAGTTGTTGTGTGGAACAGGAATATTTCCCCAGTTGTGTGGAACAGGAACATTTCCCCCGTTTTTGTGTGGAAAAGGAATATTTCCCCAGTTGTCGCCTTGGCCAGGAATATTTCCCCAGTTGTTGTGTGGAACAGGAATATTTCCCCCAAATGTTGTGTGGAACAGGAATATTTCCCCAGTTACCGTGTGGAACAGGAATATTTCCCCAGTTGCCGTGTGGAACAGGAATATTTCCCCAGTTCTTGTATGGATCAGGAATATTTCCCCAGTTACCGTGTGGAACAGGAATATTTCGCCAGTTTTTGTGTGGAAAAGTAATATTTCCCCAGTTGTTGTGTGGAACAGGAATATTTCCCCAGTTACCGTGTGGAACATGAATATTTCCCCAGTTGTTGCGTGGAACAGGAATATTTCCCCAGTTGTTGTGTGGAACAGGAATATTTCCCCAGTTGTTGTATGGAACAGGAATATTTCCCAAGTTACGTGTGGAACAGGAAAATTTCCCCAGTAGTTGTGCCGAACAGGAATATTTCCCCTGTTGTTGTGTGGAACAGGAATATTTCCCAGTTGTTGAGTGGAACAGGAATATTTCCCCAGTTGTTGTGTGGAAGAAGAATATTTTCCCCAGTTACCGTGTGGATAAGGAATATTTCCCAAGTTGTTGTGGGGAATAGGAATATTTCCCCAGTTGCCATGTGGAACAGGAATATTTCCACAGTTACCGTGTGGAACGGGAATATTTCCCCAGTTACTGTGTGGAACAGGAATATTTCCCCAGTTGTTGTGTGAAGAAGAATATTTCCCCAGTTTCCGTGTGGATAAGGAATATTTCCCAAGATGTTTTGGGGAACAGGAATATTTCCCCAGTTGCCATGTGGAACAGGAATATTTCCCCAGGTGTCGCCTTGGACAGGAATATTTCCCCATTTGTTATGTGGAACAAGACTATTTCCCCAGTTGCCGTGTGGAACAGGAATATTTCCCCAGTTTCTGTCTGGAACAGGAATATTTCCAAAGTTACCGTGTGGAATAGGAATATATCCCCAGCTGTTGTGTGGGACAGGAATATTTCCCCAGTTGTAGTGTGGAACAGGAATATTTCCCCGGTTTTTGTTTGGAACAGGAATATTTCCCCAGTTGTTGTGTGGAACAGGAATATTTCCCCAGTTGTTGTGTGGAAGAGGAATATTTCGCCAGTTGCCGTGCGGAACAGGAATATTTCCCCAGTTGCCTTGTGGAACAGGAATATTTCCCCAGTTACGATGTGGAACAGGAATATTTCCCCAGTTGTTTTGTGGAAGAGGAATATTTCCCCAGTTGTTGTGTGGAACAGGAATATTTCCCCAGTTGTTGTGTGGAACAGGAATAATACCCCTGTTGTTGTATGGAACAGGAATATTTCCCCAGTTACTGTGTGGAACAGGAATATTTCCGCAGTTCCCGAGTGGAATGGAAATATTTCCCCAGTTGTTGTGTGGAACAGGAACATTTTCCCCGTTTTTGTGTGGAAGAGGAATATTTCCCCAGTTGTTGTGTGGAACAGGAATATTTCCCCAGTTACCCGTGTGAAACAGGAACTTTTCCCCAGTTGTTGTGTGGAACAGGAATATTTCCCCAGTTACCGTGTGAAACAGGAACTTTTCCCCAGTTGTTGTGTGGAACAGGAATATTTCCCCAGTTGTTGTGTGGAAGAAGAATATTTCCCCAGTTACCATGTGGATAAGGAATATTTCCCAAGATGTTGTGTGGAACAGGAATATTTCCCCAGTTGCCATGTGGAACAGGAATATTTCCCCATTTGTTATGTGGAACAAGACTATTTCCCCAGTTCCCCGTGAGGAACAGGAATATTTCCCCAGTTTCTGTGTGGAACAGGAATATTTCCAAAGTTTCCGTGTGGAATAGGAATATTTCCCCGGTTTTTGTTTGGAACAGGAATATTTCCCCAGTTGTTGTGTGGAACAGGAATATTTCCCCAGTTGTTGTGTGGAAAAGGAATATTTCGCCAGTTGCCGTGCGGAACAGGAATATTTCTCCAGTTGCCGTGAGGAACAGGAATATTTACTCAGTTGTTGTGTGGAACAGGAATATTTCCCCAGTTACTGTGTGGAACAGGAATATTTCCCCAGTTGTTGTGTGGAAGAAGAATATTTCCCCAGTTACCATGTGGAACAGGAATATATCCTCAGTTGTTGTGTGGAACAGGAATATTTCCCCAGTTGTTGTGTGGAACAGGAATAGTACGCCTGTTACTGTGTGGATCAGTAATCTTTCCCCGTTTTTCTGTGGAACATGAATATTTCCCGAGATAACATGTGCAACAGGAATAGTTCCCCAGTTACCGTGTTGAACAGGAATATTTCCCCAGTTACCATGTGGAATGGGAATATTTCCCCAGTTGTTGTGTGGAACAGGAATATTTCCCCAGTTGTGTGGAACAGGAACATTTCCCCCGTTTTTGTGTGGAAAAGGAATATTTCCCCAGTTGTCGCCTTGGCCAGGAATATTTCCCCAGTTGTTGTGTGGAACAGGAATATTTCCCCAAATGTTGTGTGGAACAGGAATATTTCCCCAGTTACCGTGTGGAACAGGAATATTTCCCCAGTTGCCGTGTGGAACAGGAATATTTCCCCAGTTCTTGTATGGATCAGGAATATTTCCCCAGTTACCGTGTGGAACAGGAATATTTCGCCAGTTTTTGTGTGGAAAAGTAATATTTCCCCAGTTGTTGTGTGGAACAGGAATATTTCCCCAGTTACCGTGTGGAACATGAATATTTCCCCAGTTGTTGCGTGGAACAGGTATATTTCCCCAGTTGTTGTGTGGAACAGGAATATTTCCCCAGTTGTTGTGTGGAACAGGAATATTTCCCCAGTTGTTGTATGGAACAGGAATATTTCCCAAGTTACGTGTGGAACAGGAAAATTCCCCAGTAGTTGTGCCGAACAGGAATATTTCCCCTGTTGTTGTGTGGAACAGGAATATTTCCCAGTTGTTGAGTGGAACAGGAATATTTCCCCAGTTGTTGTGTGGAAGAAGAATATTTCCCCAGTTACCGTGTGGATAAGGAATATTTCCCAAGTTGTTGTGGGGAAAAGGAATATTTCCCCAGTTGCCATGTGGAACAGGAATATTTCCACAGTTACCGTGTGGAACAGGAATATTTCCCCAGTTACTGTGTGGAACAGGAATATTTCCCCAGTTGTTGTTTGGAACAGGAATATTTCCCCAGTTGTTCTGTGGAACAGGAATATTTCCCCGGTTGTTGTGTGGAACAGGAATATTTCCCCAGATGTTGTGTGGAAAAGGATTATTTCCCCTGTTGTTGTGTGGAACGGGAATATTTCCCCAGTTGTTATGTGGAACAGGAATAATACCCCTGTTGTTGTGTGGAACAGGAATATTTCCCCGGTTACTGTGTGGAACAGGAATATTTCCCCCGTTCTTGTGTGGAACGGGAAATATTTCGCCCGTTGTTGTGTGGAACAGGATTATTTCCCCGGTTGTTGTATGGAACAGGAATAATTCCCCAGTTGCTGTGTGGAACAGGAATATTTCCCCAGTTACCGTGTGGAACAGTAATATTTCCCCAGTTGTTTTGTGGAACAGGAATATTTCCCTAGTTGTTGTGTGGAACAGGAATATTTCTCAAGTCACAGTGTGGAACAGGAATATTTCCCAGTTACCGTGTGGAACAGGAATATTTCCTCAGTTGTTGTGTGTAACAGGAATATTTCCCCCAGTTGTTGTGTGGAACAGGAATATTTCCCGAGTTACCGTGTGGAACAGGAATATTTCGCCAGTTGTTGTGTGGAACAGGAATATTTCCCCAGTTTTTGTGTGGAACAGGAATATTTCCCCAGTTTTTGTGTGGAACAGGAATATTTCCCCAGTTGTTGTTTGGAACAGGAATATTTCCCCAGTTGTTGTGTGGAACAGGAATATTTCCCCCAGTTACCGTGTGGAACAGGAATATTTCCCCAGTTGTTCTGTGGAGCAGGAATATTTCCCCAGTTGTTGTGTGGAACAGGAATATTTCCCCAGTTTTTGTGCGGAACAGGAATATTTCCCCAGTTGTTGTGTGGAACAGGAATATTTCCCCAGTTGTTGTGTGGAAGAGGATTATTTCCCCAGTTGTTGTGTGGAAGAGGAATATTTCCCCAGTTGTTGTGTGGAACAGGAATATTTCCCCAGTTGTTGTGTGGAAGAGGAATATTTCCCCAGTTGTTGTGTGGAACAGGAATAATACCCCTGTTGTTGTATGGAACAGGAATATTTCCCCTGTTACTGTGTGGAACAGGAATCTTTCCCCCGTTTTTGTGTGGAACATGAATATTTCCCGAGTTAACATGTGGAACAGGAATATTTCCCCAGTTGCCGTGTGGAACAGGAATATTTCCCCAGTTACTGTGTGGAACAGGAATATTTCCGCAGTTCCCGTGTGGAATGGAAATATTTCCCCAGCTGCTGTGTGGATCAGGAACATTTTCCCCGTTTTTGTGTGGAAGAGGAATATTTCCCCAGTTGTTGTGTGGAACAGGAATATTTCCCCAGTTACCGTGTGAAACAGGAACTTTTCCCCTGTTGTTGTGTGGAACAGGAATATTTCCCCAGTTACCCGTGTGAAACAGGAACCTTTCCCCAGTTGTTGTGTGGAACAGGAAAATTTCCCCAGTTGTTGTGTGGAAGAAGAATATTTCCCCAGTTACCATGTGGATAAGGAATATTTCCCAAGATGTTGTGTGGAACAGGAAGATTTCCCCAGTTGCCATGTGGAACAGGAATATTTCCCCATTTGTTATGTGGAACAAGACTATTTCCCCAGTTGCCGTGAGGAACAGGAATATTTCCCCAGTTTCTGTGTGGAACAGGAATATTTCCAAAGTTTCCGTGTGGAATAGGAATATTTCCCCGGTTTTTGTTTGGAACAGGAATATTTCCCCAGTTGTTGTGTGGAACAGGAATATTTCCCCAGTTGTTGTGTGGAAAAGGAATATTTCGCCAGTTGCCGTGCGGAACAGGAATATTTCCCCAGTTGTTGTGTGGAACAGGAATATTTCCCCCAGTTGTTGTGTGGAACAGGAATATTTCTCCAGTTGCCTTGTGGAACAGGAATGTTTCCCCAGTTGTTTTGTGGAACAGGAATATTTCCCCTGTTACTGTGTGGAACAGGGATATTTCCTCAGTTACCGTGTGGAACAGGAATATTTACTCAGTTGTTGTGCGGAACAGGAATATTTCCCCAGTTACTGTGTGGAACAGGAATATTTCCCCAGTTGTTGTGTGGAAGAAGAATATTTCCCCAGTTACCATGTGGAACAGGAATATTTCCTCAGTTGTTGTGTGGAACAGGAATATTTCCCCAGTTGTTGTGTGGAACAGGAATAGTACCCCTGTTACTGTGTGGATCAGGAATCTTTCCCCCGTTTTTCTGTGGAACATGAATATTTCCCGAGTTAACATGTGGAACAGGAATATTTCCCCAGTTACCGTGTGGAACAGGAATATTTCCCCAGTTACCATGTGGAAAGGGAATATTTCCCCAGTTGTTGTGTGGAACAGGAATATTTCCCCAGTTGTGTGGAACAGGAACATTTCACCCGTTTTTGTGTGGAAAAGGAATATTTCCCCAGTTGTCGCCTTGGCCAGGAATATTTCCCCAGTTGTTGTGTGGAACAGGAATATTTCCACAAATGTTGTGTGGAACAGGAATATTTCCCCAGTTACCGTGTGGAACAGGAATATTTCCCCAGTTAACTTGTGGAACAGGAATATTTCCCCAGTTCTTGTATGGATCAGGAATATTTCCCCAGTTACCGTGTGGAACAGGAATATTTCCCCAGTTTTTGTGTGGAAAAGTAATATTTCCCCAGTTGTTGTGTGGAACAGGAATATTTCCCCAGTTACCGTGTGGAACATGAATATTTCCCCAGTTGTTGCGTGGAACAGGTATATTTCCCCAGTTGTTGTGTGGAACAGGAATATTTCCCCAGTTGTTGTGTGGAACAGGAATATTTCCCCAGTTGTTGTATGGAACAGGAATATTTCCCAAGTTACGTGTGGAACAGGAAAATTTCCCCAGTAGTTGTGCCGAACAGGAATATTTCCCCAGTTGTTTTATGGAACAGGAACATTTCCCCAGTTACCGTGTGGAACAGGAATATTTCCGCTGTTGTTGTGTGGAACAGGAATATTTCCCCAGTTGTTGAGTGGAACAGGAATATTTCCCCAGTTGTTGTGTGGAAGAAGAATATTTCCCCAGTTACCGTGTGGATAAGGAATATTTCCCAAGTTGTTGTGGGGAAAAGGAATATTTCCCCAGTTGCCATGTGGAACAGGAATATTTACACAGTTACCGTGTGGAACAGGAATATTTCCCCAGTTACTGTGTGGAACATGAATATTTCCCCAGTTGTTGTGTGGAACAGGAATATTTCCCCAGTTGTTCTGTGGAACAGGAATATTTCCCCGGTTCTTGTGTGGAACAGGAATATTTCCCCAGATGTTGTGTGGAAAAGGATTATTTCCCCTGTTGTTGTGTGGAACGGGAATATTTCCCCAGTTGTTGTGTGGAACAGGAATAATACCCCTGTTGTTGTGTGGAACAGGAATATTTCCCCTGTTACTGTGTGGAACAGGAATATTTCCCCCGTTCTTGTGTGGAACGGGAATATTTCGCCTGTTGTTGTGTGGAACAGGATTATTTCCCCGGTTGTTGTATGGAACAGGAATATTTCTCAAGTCACAGTGTGGAACAGGAATATTTTCCCAGTTACCGTGTGGAACAGGAATATTTCCTCAGTTGTGTGTAACAGGAATATTTCCCAGTTGTTGTGTGGAACAGGAATATTTCCCGAGTTACCGTGTGGAACAGGAATATTTCCCCAGTTGTTGTGTGGAACAGGAATATTTCCCCTGTTACTGTGTGGAACAGGAATATTTCCCCCGTTCTTGTGTGGAACGGGAATATTTTGCCCGTTGTTCTGTGGAACAGGATTATTTCCCCGGTTGTTGTATGGAACAGGAATATTCTCAAGTCACAGTGTGGAACAGGAATATTTCCCCAGTTACCGTGTGGAACAGGAATATTTCCTCAGTTGTTGTGTGTAACAGGAATATTTCCCCAGTTGTTGTGTGGAACAGGAATATTTCCCGAGTTACCGTGTGGAACAGGAATATTTCCCCAGTTGTTGTGTGGAACAGGAATATTTCCCTAGTTACCGTGTGGAACAGGAATATTTCCCCAGTTTTTGTGTGGAACAGGAATATTTCCCCAGTTGTTGTGTGGAACAGGAATATTTCCCCAGTTGTTGTGTGGAACAGGAATATTTCCCCTGTTACCGTGTGGAACAGGAATATTTCCCCAGTTGTTCTGTGGAGCAGGAATATTTCCCCAGTTGTTGTGTGGAACAGGAATATTTCCCCAGTTTTTGTGTGGAACAGGAATATTTCCCCAGTTGTTGTGTGGAACAGGAATATTTCCCCAGGTGTTGTGTGGAAGAGGATTATTTCCCCAGTTGTTGTGTGGAAGAGGAATATTTCCCCAGTTGTTGTGTGGAACCGGAATATTTCCCCAGTTGTTGTGTGGAACAGGAAAATTTCCTCAGTTGATGTGTGGAAAATCAAAACTTCCCTACTTACCGTGTGGAACAGGAATATTTCCCCAGTTACCGTTTGGAACAGGAATATTTCCCCAGTTGCCGTGTGGGACAGGAATATTTCCCCAGTTGTTGTGTGGAACAGGAATATTTCCCCAGTTGTTGTGTGGAACAGGAATATTTCCCCAGTTGATGTGTGGAACAGGAATATTTCCCCAGTTACTGTGTGGAACAGGAATATTTCCCCAGTTGATGTGTGGAACAGGAATATTTCCCCAGTTACTGTGTGGAACAGGAATATTTCTCCAGTTGTTGTGTGGAACAGGAATATTTCCCCAGTTGTTGTGTGGAACAGGAATATTTCCCCAGTTGATGTGTGGAACAGGAATATTTCCCCAGTTACTGTGCGGAACAGGAATATTTCCCCAGTTGTTGTGTGGAACAGGAACATTTCCCCCAGTTACTGTGTGGAACAGGAATATTTCCCCAGTTGTTGTGTGGAACAGGAATATTTCCCCAGTTGTTGTGTGGAACAGGAATATTTCCCCAGTTGATGTGTGGAACAGGAATATTTCCCCAGTTACTGTGCGGAACAGGAATATTTCCCCAGTTGCCATGTGGAACAGGAATATTTACACAGTTACCGTGTGGAACAGGAATATTTCCCCAGTTACTGTGTGGAACAGGAATATTTCCCCAGTTGTTGTGTGGAACAGGAATATTTCCCCAGTTGTTCTGTGGAACAGGAATATTTCCCCGGTTCTTGTGTGGAACAGGAATATTTCCCCAGATGTTGTGTGGAAAAGGATTATTTCCCCTGTTGTTGTGTGGAACGGGATTATTTCCCCAGTTGTTGTGTGGAACAGGAATAATACCCCTGTTGTTGTGTGGAACAGGAATATTTCCCCTGTTACTGTGTGGAACAGGAATATTTCCCCAGTTGCCATGTGGAACAGGAATATTTACACAGTTACCGTGTGGAACAGGAATATTTCCCCAGTTACTGTGTGGAAACAGGAATATTTCCCCAGTTGTTGTGTGGAACAGGAATATTTCCCCAGTTGTTGTGTGGAACAGGAATATTTCTCCAGTTGCCTTGTGGAACAGGAATGTTTCCCCAGTTGTTTTGTGGAACAGGAATATTTCCCCTGTTACTGTGTGGAACAGGGATATTTCCTCAGTTACCGTGTGGAACAGGAATATTTACTCAGTTGTTGTGCGGAACAGGAATATTTCCCCAGTTACTGTGTGGAACAGGAATATTTCCCCAGTTGTTGTGTGGAAGAAGAATATTTCCCCAGTTACCATGTGGAACAGGAATATTTCCTCAGTTGTTGTGTGGAACAGGAATATTTCCCCAGTTGTTGTGTGGAACAGGAATAGTACCCCTGTTACTGTGTGGATCAGGAATCTTTCCCCCGTTTTTCTGTGGAACATGAATATTTCCCGAGTTAACATGTGGAACAGGAATATTTCCCCAGTTACCGTGTGGAACAGGAATATTTCCCCAGTTACCATGTGGAAAGGGAATATTTCCCCAGTTGTTGTGTGGAACAGGAATATTTCCCCAGTTGTGTGGAACAGGAACATTTCACCCGTTTTTGTGTGGAAAAGGAATATTTCCCCAGTTGTCGCCTTGGCCAGGAATATTTCCCCAGTTGTTGTGTGGAACAGGAATATTTCCACAAATGTTGTGTGGAACAGGAATATTTCCCCAGTTACCGTGTGGAACAGGAATATTTCCCCAGTTAACTTGTGGAACAGGAATATTTCCCCAGTTCTTGTATGGATCAGGAATATTTCCCCAGTTACCGTGTGGAACAGGAATATTTCCCCAGTTTTTGTGTGGAAAAGTAATATTTCCCCAGTTGTTGTGTGGAACAGGAATATTTCCCCAGTTACCGTGTGGAACATGAATATTTCCCCAGTTGTTGCGTGGAACAGGTATATTTCCCCAGTTGTTGTGTGGAACAGGAATATTTCCCCAGTTGTTGTGTGGAACAGGAATATTTCCCCAGTTGTTGTATGGAACAGGAATATTTCCCAAGTTACGTGTGGAACAGGAAAATTTCCCCAGTAGTTGTGCCGAACAGGAATATTTCCCCAGTTGTTTTATGGAACAGGAACATTTCCCCAGTTACCGTGTGGAACAGGAATATTTCCGCTGTTGTTGTGTGGAACAGGAATATTTCCCCAGTTGTTGAGTGGAACAGGAATATTTCCCCAGTTGTTGTGTGGAAGAAGAATATTTCCCCAGTTACCGTGTGGATAAGGAATATTTCCCAAGTTGTTGTGGGGAAAAGGAATATTTCCCCAGTTGCCATGTGGAACAGGAATATTTACACAGTTACCGTGTGGAACAGGAATATTTCCCCAGTTACTGTGTGGAACATGAATATTTCCCCAGTTGTTGTGTGGAACAGGAATATTTCCCCAGTTGTTCTGTGGAACAGGAATATTTCCCCGGTTCTTGTGTGGAACAGGAATATTTCCCCAGATGTTGTGTGGAAAAGGATTATTTCCCCTGTTGTTGTGTGGAACGGGAATATTTCCCCAGTTGTTGTGTGGAACAGGAATAATACCCCTGTTGTTGTGTGGAACAGGAATATTTCCCCTGTTACTGTGTGGAACAGGAATATTTCCCCCGTTCTTGTGTGGAACGGGAATATTTCGCCTGTTGTTGTGTGGAACAGGATTATTTCCCCGGTTGTTGTATGGAACAGGAATATTTCTCAAGTCACAGTGTGGAACAGGAATATTTTCCCAGTTACCGTGTGGAACAGGAATATTTCCTCAGTTGTGTGTAACAGGAATATTTCCCAGTTGTTGCTGTGGAACAGGAATATTTCCCGAGTTACCGTGTGGAACAGGAATATTTCCCCAGTTGTTGTGTGGAACAGGAATATTTCCCCTGTTACTGTGTGGAACAGGAATATTTCCCCCGTTCTTGTGTGGAACGGGAATATTTTGCCCGTTGTTCTGTGGAACAGGATTATTTCCCCGGTTGTTGTATGGAACAGGAATATTTCTCAAGTCACAGTGTGGAACAGGAATATTTCCCCAGTTACCGTGTGGAACAGGAATATTTCCTCTGTTGTGTGTAACAGGAATATTTCCCCAGTTTGTTGTGTGGAACAGGAATATTTCCCGAGTTACCGTGTGGAACAGGGAATATTTCCCCAGTTGTTGTGTGGAACAGGAATATTTCCCTAGTTACCGTGTGGAACAGGAATATTTCCCCAGTTTTTGTGTGGAACAGGAATATTTCCCCAGTTGTTGTGTGGAACAGGAATATTTTCCCCAGTTGTTGTGTGGAACAGGAATATTTCCCCTGTTACCGTGTGGAACAGGAATATTTCCCCAGTTGTTCTGTGGAGCAGGAATATTTCCCCAGTTGTTGTGTGGAACAGGAATATTTCCCCAGTTTTTGTGTGGAACAGGAATATTTCCCCAGTTGTTGTGTGGAACAGGAATATTTCCCCAGGTGTTGTGTGGAAGAGGATTATTTCCCCAGTTGTTGTGTGGAAGAGGAATATTTCCCCAGTTGTTGTGTGGAACCGGAATATTTCCCCAGTTGTTGTGTGGAACAGGAAAATTTCCTCAGTTGATGTGTGGAAAATCAAAACTTCCCTACTTACCGTGTGGAACAGGAATATTTCCCCAGTTACCGTTTGGAACAGGAATATTTCCCCAGTTGCCGTGTGGGACAGGAATATTTCCCCAGTTGTTGTGTGGAACAGGAATATTTCCCCAGTTGTTGTGTGGAACAGGAATATTTCCCCAGTTGATGTGTGGAACAGGAATATTTCCCCAGTTACTGTGTGGAACAGGAATATTTCCCCAGTTGATGTGTGGAACAGGAATATTTCCCCAGTTACTGTGTGGAACAGGAATATTTCTCCAGTTGTTGTGTGGAACAGGAATATTTCCCCAGTTGTTGTGTGGAACAGGAATATTTCCCCAGTTGATGTGTGGAACAGGAATATTTCCCCAGTTACTGTGCGGAACAGGAATATTTCCCCAGTTGTTGTGTGGAACAGGAACATTTCCCCAGTTACTGTGTGGAACAGGAATATTTCCCCAGTTGTTGTGTGGAACAGGAATATTTCCCCAGTTGTTGTGTGGAACAGGAATATTTCCCCAGTTGATGTGTGGAACAGGAATATTTCCCCAGTTACTGTGCGGAACAGGAATATTTCCCCAGTTGCCATGTGGAACAGGAATATTTACACAGTTACCGTGTGGAACAGGAATATTTCCCCAGTTACTGTGTGGAACAGGAATATTCCCCAGTTGTTGTGTGGAACAGGAATATTTCCCCAGTTGTTCTGTGGAACAGGAATATTTCCCCGGTTCTTGTGTGGAACAGGAATATTTCCCCAGATGTTGTGTGGAAAAGGATTATTTCCCCTGTTGTTGTGTGGAACGGGATTATTTCCCCAGTTGTTGTGTGGAACAGGAATAATACCCCTGTTGTTGTGTGGAACAGGAATATTTCCCCTGTTACTGTGTGGAACAGGAATATTTCCCCAGTTGCCATGTGGAACAGGAATATTTACACAGTTACCGTGTGGAACAGGAATATTTCCCCAGTTACTGTGTGGAACAGGAATATTTCCCCAGTTGTTGTGTGGAACAGGAATATTTCCCCAGTTGTTCTGTGGAACAGGAATATTTCCCCGGTTCTTGTGTGGAACAGGAATATTTCCCCAGATGTTGTGTGGAAAAGGATTATTTCCCCTGTTGTTGTGTGGAACGGGAATATTTCCCCAGTTGTTGTGTGGAACAGGAATAATACCCCTGTTGTTGTGTGGAACAGGAATATTTCCCGAGTTACCGTGTGGAACATGAATATTTCCCCAGTTGTTGTGTGGAACAGGAATATTTCCCCTGTTACTGTGTGGAACAGGAATATTTTCCCCGTTCTTGTGTGGAACGGGAATATTTCGCCCGTTGTTCTGTGGAACAGGATTATTTCCCCGGTTGTTGTATGGAACAGGAATATTTCTCAAGTCACAGTGTGGAACAGGAATATTTCCCCAGTTACCGTGTGGAACAGGAATATTTCCTCAGTTGTTGTGTGTAACAGGAATATTTCCCCAGTTGTTGTGTGGAACAGGAATATTTCCCGAGTTACCGTGTGGAACAGGAATATTTCCCCAGTTGTTGTGTGGAACAGGAATATTTCCCTAGTTACCGTGTGGAACAGGAATATTTCCCCAGTTTTTGTGTGGAACAGGAATATTTCCCCAGTTGTTGTGTGGAACAGGAATATTTCCCCAGTTGTTGTGTGGAACAGGAATATTTCCCCTGTTACCGTGTGGAACAGGAAAATTTCCCCAGTTGTTCTGTGGAGCAGGAATATTTCCCAGTTGTTGTGTTGAACAGGAATATTTCCCCAGTTTTTGTGTGGAACAGGAATATTTCCCCAGTTGTTGTGTGGAACAGGAATATTTCCCCAGTTGTTGTGTGGAAGAGGATTATTTCCCCAGTTGTTGTGTGAAGAGGAATATTTCCCCAGTTGTTGTGTGGAACAGGAATATTTCCCCAGTTGTTGTGTTAAACCGGAATATTTCCCCAGTTGTTGTGTGGAACAGGAAAATTTCCTCAGTTGATGTGTGGAAAATCAAAACTTCCCTACTTACCGTGTGGAACAGGAATATTTCCCCAGTTACCGTTTGGAACAGGAATATTTCCCCAGTTGCCGTGTGGGACAGGAATATTTCCCCAGTTGTTGTGTGGAACAGGAATATTTCCCCAGTTGTTGTGTGGAACAGGAATATTTCCCCAGTTGATGTGTGGAACAGGAATATTTCCCCAGTTACTGTGTGGAACAGGAATATTTCCCCAGTTGATGTGTGGAACAGGATATTTCCCCAGTTACTGTGCGGAACAGGAATATTTCCCCAGTTGTTGTGTGGAACAGGAACATTTCCCCAGTTACTGTGTGGAACAGGAATATATCCCCTGTTGTTGTGTGGAAGAAGAATATTTCCCCAGTTTCCGTGTGGATAAGGAATATTTCCCAAGATTTTCTGGGGAACAGGAATATTTCCCCCAGTTGCCATGTGGAACAGGAATATTTCCCCAGGTGTCGCCTTGGACAGGAATATTTCCCCATTTGTTATGTGGAACAAGACTATTTCCCCATTTGCCGTGTGGAACAGGAATATTTCCAAAGTTACCGTGTGGAATAGGAATATATCCCCAGCAGTTTTGTGGAACAGGAATATTTCCCCAGTTGTAGTGTGGAACAGGAATATTTCCCCGGTTTTTGTTTGGAACAGGAATATTTCCCCAGTTGTTGTGTGGAACAGGAATATTTCCCCAGTTGTTGTGTGGAAAAGGAATATTTCGCCAGTTGCCGTGCGGAACAGGAATATTTCCCCAGTTGCCTTGTCGAACAGGAATATTTCCCCAGTTACGATGTGGAACAGGAATATTCCCCAGTTGTTTTGTGGAAGAGGAATATTTCCCCAGTTGTTGTGTGCAACAGGAATAATTCCCCTGTTGTTGTATGGAACAGGAATATTTCCCCTGTTACTGTGTGGAACAGGAATCTTTCCCCCGTTTTTGTGTGGAACATGAATATTTCCCGAGTTAACATGTGGAACAGGAATATTTCCCCAGTTGCCGTGTGGAAAAGGAATATGTCCCCAGTTACTGTGTGGAACAGGAATATTTCCCCAGTTACCGTGTGGAACAGGAATATTTCCCCAGTTACCATGTGGAACAGGAATATTTCCTCAGTTGTTGTGTGAACAGGAATATTTCCCCAGTTGTTGTGTGGAACCGGAATAGTACCCCTGTTTGTTGTATGGAACAGGAATATTTCCCCAGTTACCGTGTGGAACAGGAATATTTCCCCAGTTACCCATGTGGAATGGGAATATTTCCCCAGTTGTTGTGTGAACAGGAATATTTCCCCAGTTGTGTGGAACTGGAACATTTCCACCGTTTTTCTGTGGAAAAGGAATATTTCCCCAGTTGTTGTGTGGAACAGGGAATATTTCCCCAGTTACCGTGTGAAACAGGAACTTTTCCCCAGTTGTTGTGTGGAACAGACATATTTCCCCAGTTGTTGTGTGGAACAGGAATATTTCCCTAGTTGCCGTGTGGAACAGGAATATTTCCCAAGTTACCGTGTGGAACAGGAATATTTACCATGTTACCGTGTGGGAAAGGAATATTTCCTCAGTTGTTGTGAGAACAGGAATATTTCCCCAGTTACAGTGTAGAACAGGAATATTAACCCAGTTGTGTGGAACAGGAATATTTCCCCAGTTACTGTGTGGAACAAGATTATTTCCCCAGTTGTTGTGTGGAACAGGAATATTTCCCCAATTACTGTGTGGAACAGGAATATTTCCCCAGTTGTTGTGTGGAACTGGAATATTTCCCCAGTTACTGTGTGGAACAGGAATATTTCCCCAGTTGTTGTGTGGAGGAGGAATAATTCCCCAGTTACCGTGTGGAACAGGAATATTTCCCTCAGTTGTTGTGTGGAACAGGAATATTTCCCCAGTTACTGTGTGGAACAGGAATATTTCCCCAGTTGTTGTGTGGAGGAGGAATATTTCCCCAGTAACCGTTTGGAAAAGGAATTGTTCCCCAGTTGTTGTGTGGAACAGGAATACTTCCCCAGTTGTTGTGTGGAAAGGGAGTATTTCCCCAGTTGTTGTGTGGAACAGGAATATTTCCCCAGCTACCTTGTGGAACAGGAATAATTCCCCAGTTGTTGTGTGGAACCGGAATAATTCCCTATTTGCCGTGTGGAACTGGAATACTTCCCCAAATGTTGTGTGGAACAGGAATATTTCCCCAGTTGTTCTGTGGAACAGGAATATTTCCCCAGTTACTGTGTGGAACAGAGGATATTTCCCCAGTTGTTGTGTGGAACAGGAATATTTACCAGTTGCCATGAGGAACTGGAATATTTCCCCAGTTGCTGTATGAAACAGGAATATTTCCCCAGTTGCTGTGTGGAACAGGAATATTCCCCAGTTACCGTGAGGAACAGGAATATTTCCCCAGCTGCTGTGTGGAACAGGAATATTTCCCCAGTTACCGTGTGGAACAGGAATATTTCCCCAGTTACCGTGAGGAACAGGAATATTTCCCCAGTTGCTGTGTGGAACCGGAATATTTCCCCCAGTTACCGTGTGGAATAGGAATATTTCCCCAGTTGTTGTGTGGAACAGGAATATTTCTCAAGTCCACAGTGTGGAACAGGAATATTTCCCAAGTTACGTGTGGAACAGGAAAATTTCCCCAGTAGTTGTGCGGAACAGGAATATTTCCCCAGTTGTTGTATGGAACAGGAACATTTCCCAAGTTACCTTGTGGAACAGGAATATTTCCCCTGTTGTTGTGTGGAACAGGAATATTTCCCCAGTTGTTGTGTGGAACAGGAATATTTCCCCAGTTGTTGTGTAGAAGAAGAATATTTCCCCATTACCGTGTGGATAAGGAATATTTCCCAAGTTGTTGTGGGGAAAAGGAATATTTCCCCAGTTGCCATGTGGAACAGGAATATTTCCCCAGTTATTTTGTGGAACAGGAATATTTCCCCAGTTGTTGTGTGGAACAGGAATATTTCCCCAGTTGTTCTGTGGAACAGGAATATTACCCCGGTTGTTGTGTGGAACAGGAATATTTCCCCAGATGTTGTGTTGAAAAGGATTATTTCCGCTGTTGTTGTGTGGAACGGGAATATTTCCCCAGATGTTGTGTGGAACAGGAATATTTCCCCTGTTACTTTGTGGAACAGGAATATTTCCCCCGTTCTTGTGTGGAACGGGAATATTTCCCCAGTTGTTGTGTGGAACAGGATTATTTCCCCGGTTGTTGTATGGAACAGGAATATTTCCCCAGTTGCTGTGTGGAACAGGAATATTTCCCCAGTTACCTTGTGGAACAGGAATATTTCCCCAGTTGTTGTGTGGAACAGGAATATTTCCCTAGTTACCGTGTGGAACAGGAATATTTCTCAAGTCACAGTGTGGAACAGGAATATTTCCCCAGTTGTTGTGTGGAACAGGAATATTTCCCTAGTTACCGTGTGGAACAGGAATATTTCCCCAGTTTTTGTGTGGAACAGGAATATTTCCCCAGTTGTTGTGTGGAACAGGAATATTTCCCGAGTTACCGTGTGGAACAGGAATATTTCCCCAGTTGTTGTGTGGAACAGGAATATTTCCCTAGTTACCGTGTGGAACAGGAATATTTCCCCAGTTTTTGTGTGGAACAGGAATTTTTCCCCAGTTGTTGTGTGGAACAGGAATATTTCCCCAGTTGTTGTGTGGAACAGGAATATTTCCCCAGTTACCGTGTGGAACAGGAATATTTCCCCAGTTGTTCTGTGGAGCAGGAATATTTCCCCAGTTGTTGTGTGGAACAGGAATATTTCCCCAGTTTTTGTGTGGAACAGGAATATTTCCCCAGTTGTTGTGTGGAACAGGAATATTTCCCCAGTTGTTGTGTGGAAGAGGAATATTTCCCCTGTTGTTGTGTGGAACAGGAATATTTCCCCAGTTACTGTGTGGAACAGGAATATTTCCCCAGTTGTTGTGTGGAGCATGAATATTTCCCCAGTTGTTGTGTGGAACAGGAATATTTCCCCAGTTGTTGTGTGGAACAGGAATATTTCCCCTGTTGTTGTGTGGACCATGAATATTTCCCCAGTTGTTGTGTGGAACAGGTATATATCCCCAGATGCTGTGTGGAACAGGTATATTTCCCAAGTTACGTGTGGAACAGGAATATTTACTCAGTTGTTGTGTGGAACTGGAATATTTCCCCCGTTGTTGTGTGGAACAGGAACATTTCCCCAGTTACTGTGTGGAACAGGAATATTTCCCCAGTTGTTGTGTGGAAGAAGAATATTTCCCCAGTTACCGAGTGGATAAGGAATATTTCCCAAGATGTTGTGGGGAACAGGAATATTTCCCCTGTTGCCATGTGGAACAGGAATATTTCCCCTGGTGTCGCCTTGGACAGGAATATTTCCCCATTTGTTATGTGGAACAAGACTATTTCCCCAGTTGCCGTGTGGAACAGGAATATTTCCCCAGTTTCTGTGTGGAACAGGAATATTTCCAAAGTTATCGTGTGGAATAGGAATATATCCCCAGCTGTTGTGTGGAACAGGAATATTTCCCCAGTTGTTGTGTGGAACAGGAATATTTCCCCAGTTGTTGTGTGGAACAGGAATATTTCCCCAGTTGCCTTGTGGAACAGGAATATTTCCCCAGTTGTTTTGTGGAACAGAAATATTTCCCCTGTTACTGTGTGGAACAGGTATATTTCCCCAGATGCTGTGTGGAACAGGAATATTTCCCAACTTACGTGTGGAACAGGGATATTTCCCCAGTTACCGTGTGGAACAGGAATATTTACTCAGTTGTTGTGTGGAACAGGAATATTTCCCCAGTTACTGTGTGGAACAGGAATATTTCCCCAGTTGTTGTGTGGAAGAAGAATATTTCCCCAGTTACCATGTGGAACAGGAATATTTCCCCAGTTGTTTTGTGGAAGAGGAATATTTCGCCAGTTACCGTGTGGAACAGGAATATTTCCCCAGTTACCATGTGGAACAGGAATATTTCCTCAGTTGTTGTGTGGAACAGGAATATTTCCCCAGTTGTTGTGTGGAACAGGAATAGTACCCCAGTTGTTGTATGGAACAGGAATAGTTCCCCTGTTACTGTGTGGAACAGGAATCTTTCCCCCATTTTTGTGTGGAACATGAATATTTCCCGAGTTAACATGTGGAACAGGAATATTTCCCCAGTTACCGTGTGGAACAGGAATATTTCCCCAGTTACCATGTGGAATGGGAATATTTCCCCAGTTGTTGTGTGGAACAGGAATATTTCCCCAAATGTTGTGTGGAACAGGAATATTTCCCCAGTTACCGTGTGGAACAGGAATATTTCCCCAGTTGCCGTGAGGAACAGGAATATTTCCCCAGTTACTGTGTGGAACACGAATATTTCCCCAGTTATCGTGTGGAATAGGAATATTTCCCCAGTTGTTGTGTGGAACAGGAATATTTCCCCAGTTCTTGTGTGGATCACGAATATTTCCCCAGTTACCGTGTGGAACAGGAATATTTCCCCAGTTTTTGTGTGGAAAAGTAATATTTCCCCAGTTGTTGTGTGGAACAGGAATATTTCCCCAGTTACCGTGTGGAACATGAATATTTCCCCAGTTGTTGTGTGGAACAGGAATATTTCCCCAGTTGTTGTGTGGAACAGGAATATTTCCCCAGTTGTTGTATGGAACAGGAATATTTCCCAAGTTACGTGTGGAACAGGAAAATTTCCCCAGTAGTTGTGCGGAACAGGAATATTTCCCCAGTTGTTGTATGGAACAGGAACATTTCCCAAGTTACCTTGTGGAACAGGAATATTTCCCCAGTTGTTGTGTGGAACAGGAATATTTCCCCAGTTGTTGTGTGGAACAGGAATATTTCCCCAGTTGTTGTGTAGAAGAAGAATATTTCCCCATTACCGTGTGGATAAGGAATATTTCCCAAGTTGTTGTGTGGAACAGGAATATTTCCCCAGTTGCCATGTGGAACAGGAATATTTCCACAGTTACCGTGTGGAACAGGAATATTTCCCCAGTTATTTTGTGGAACAGGAATATTTCCCCAGTTGTTGTGTGGAACAGGAATATTTCCCCAGTTGTTCTGTGGAACAGGAATATTACCCTGGTTGTTGTGTGGAACAGGAATATTTCCCCAGATGTTGTGTGGAAAAGGATTATTTCCGCTGTTGTTGTGTGGAACGGGAATATTTCCCCAGTTGTTGTGTGGAACAGGAATAATACCCCTGTTGTTGTGTGGAACAGGAATATTTCCCCTGTTACTTTGTGGAACAGGAATATTTCCCCCGTTCTTGTGTGGAACGGGAATATGTCCCCAGTTGTTGTGTGGAACAGGATTATTTCCCCGGTTGTTGTATGGAACAGGAATATTTCCCCAGTTGCTGTGTGGAACAGGAATATTTCCCCAGTTACCTTGTGGAACAGGAATATTTCCCCAGTTGTTGTGTGGAACAGGAATATTTCCTTAGTTACCGTGTGGAACAGGAATATTTCCCCAGTTTTTGTGTGGAACAGGAATATTTCCCTAGTTACCGTGTGGAACAGGAATATTTCCCCAGTTTTTGTGTGGAACAGGAATTTTTCCCCAGTTGTTGTGTGGACACAGGAATATTTCCCCAGTTGTTGTGTGGAACAGGAATATTTCCCCAGTTACCGTGTGGAACAGGAATATTTCCCCAGTTGTTCTGTGGAACAGTCATATTTCCCCAGTTACTGTGTGGAACAGGAATATTTCCCCAGTTTTTGTGTGGAACAGGAATATTTCCCCAGTTGTTGTGTGGAAGAGGAATATTTCCCCAGTTGTTGTGTGGAACAGGAATATTTCCCCATTGTTGTGTGGAACAGGAATATTTCCCCAGTTGTTGTGTGGAACAGGAATATTTCCCCAGTTACTGTGTGGAACAGGGATATTTCCGCTGTTGTTTTGAGGAACAGGAATATTTCCCCAGTTGCCATGAGGAACTGGAATATTTCCCCAGTTGCTGTATGAAACAGGAATATTTCCCCAGTTGCTGTGTGGAACAGGAATATTTCCCCAGTTACCATGAGGAAAAGGAATATTTCCCCAGCTGCTGTGTGGAACAGGAATATTTCCCCAGTTACCGTGTGGAACAGGAATATTTCCCAAGTTACCTTGTGGAACAGGAATATTTCCCCAGTTGTTGTGTGGAACAGGAATATTTCCCCAGTTGTTGTGTGGAACAGGAATATTTCCCCAGTTGTTGTGTAGAAGAAGAATATTTCCCCATTACCGTGTGGATAAGGAATATTTCCCAAGTTGTTGTGTGGAACAGGAATATTTCCCCAGTTGCCATGTGGAACAGGAATATTTCCACAGTTACCGTGTGGAACAGGAATATTTCCCCAGTTATTTTGTGGAACAGGAATATTTCCCCAGTTGTTGTGTGGAACAGGAATATTTCCCCAGTTGTTCTGTGGAACAGGAATATTACCCTGGTTGTTGTGTGGAACAGGAATATTTCCCCAGATGTTGTGTGGAAAAGGATTATTTCCGCTGTTGTTGTGTGGAACGGGAATATTTCCCCAGTTGTTGTGTGGAACAGGAATAATACCCCTGTTGTTGTGTGGAACAGGAATATTTCCCCTGTTACTTTGTGGAACAGGAATATTTCCCCCGTTCTTGTGTGGAACGGGAATATGTCCCCAGTTGTTGTGTGGAACAGGATTATTTCCCCGGTTGTTGTATGGAACAGGAATATTTCCCCAGTTGCTGTGTGGAACAGGAATATTTCCCCAGTTACCTTGTGGAACAGGAATATTTCCCCAGTTGTTGTGTGGAACAGGAATATTTCCTTAGTTACCGTGTGGAACAGGAATATTTCCCCAGTTTTTGTGTGGAACAGGAATATTTCCCTAGTTACCGTGTGGAACAGGAATATTTCCCCAGTTTTTGTGTGGAACAGGAATTTTTCCCCAGTTGTTGTGTGGACACAGGAATATTTCCCCAGTTGTTGTGTGGAACAGGAATATTTCCCCAGTTACCGTGTGGAACAGGAATATTTCCCCAGTTGTTCTGTGGAACAGTCATATTTCCCCAGTTACTGTGTGGAACAGGAATATTTCCCCAGTTTTTGTGTGGAACAGGAATATTTCCCCAGTTGTTGTGTGGAAGAGGAATATTTCCCCAGTTGTTGTGTGGAACAGGAATATTTCCCCATTGTTGTGTGGAACAGGAATATTTCCCCAGTTGTTGTGTGGAACAGGAATATTTCCCCAGTTACTGTGTGGAACAGGGATATTTCCGCTGTTGTTTTGAGGAACAGGAATATTTCCCCAGTTGCCATGAGGAACTGGAATATTTCCCCAGTTGCTGTATGAAACAGGAATATTTCCCCAGTTGCTGTGTGGAACAGGAATATTTCCCCAGTTACCATGAGGAAAAGGAATATTTCCCCAGCTGCTGTGTGGAACAGGAATATTTCCCCAGTTACCGTGTGGAACAGGAATATTTCCCCAGTTACCGTGAGGAACAGGAATATTTCCCCAGTTGCTGTGTGGAACAGGAATATTTCCCCAGTTACCGTGTGGAATAGGAATATTTCCCCAGTTGTTGTGTGGAACAGGAATATTTCTCAAGTCACAATGTGGAACAAGAATATTTCCCCAGTTACCGTGTGGAACAGGAATATTTCCTCAGTTGTTGTGTGGAACTGGAATATTTCCCCAGTTGTTGTGTGGAACAGGAATATTTCCCGAGTTTCCGTGTGGAACAGGAATATTTCCCCAGTTGTTGTGTGGAACTGGAATATTTCCCTAGTTACCGTGTGGAACAGGAATATTTCCCCAGATTTTGTGTGGAACAGGAATATTTCCCCAGTTGTTGTGTGGAAGAGGAATATTTCCCCAGTTGTTGTGTGGAACAGGAATATTTCCCCAGTTCCTGTTTGGAACAGGAATATTTCCCCAGTTGTTGTGTGGAGCAGGAATATTTCCCCAGTTGTTGTGTGGAACAGGAATATTTCCCCAGTTTTTGTGTGGAACATGAATATTTCCCCAGTTGTTGTGTGGAACAGGAATATTTCCCCAGCTGTTGTGTGCAACAGGAATATTTCCCCAGTTTTTGTGTGGAACAGGAATATTTCCCCAGTTGTTGTGTGGAAGAGGAATATTTCCCCAGTTGTTGTGTGGAACAGGAATATTTCCCCAGTTACTGTGTGGAGCAGGAATATTTCCCCAGTTGTTGTGTGGAGCAGGAATATTTCCCCAGTTGTTGTGTGGAACAGGAATATTTCCCCAGTTGTTGTGTGGACCAGGAATATTTCCCCAGTTGTTGTGTGGAACAGGTATATTTCCCCAGATGCTGTGTGGATCAGGTATATTTCCCAAGTTACGTGTGGAACAGGAATATTTACTCACTTGTTGTGTGGAACTGGAATATTTCCCCAGTTGTTGTGTGGAACAGGAACATTTCCCCAGTTACTGTGTGGAACAGGAATATTTCCCCAGTTGTTGTGTGGAAGAAGAATATTTCCCCAGTTTCCGTGTGGATAAGGAATATTTCCCAAGATGTTGTGGGGAACAGGAATATTTCCCCAGTTGCCATGTGGAACAGGAATATTTCCCCAGGTGTCGCCTTGGACAGGAATATTTCCCCATTTGTTATGTGGAACAAGACTATTTCCCCAGTTGCCGTGTGGAACAGGAATATTTCCCCAGTTTCTGTGTGGAACAGGAATATTTCCAAAGTTACCGTGTGGAATAGGAATATATCCCCAGCTGTTGTGTGGAACAGGAATATTTCCCCAGTTGTTGTGTGGAACAGGAATATTTCCCCAGTTGTTGTGTGAAAAGGAATATTTCCCCAGTTGCCTTGTGGAACAGGAATATTTCCCCAGTTGTTTTGTGGAACAGGAATATTTCCCCTGTTACTGTGTGGAACAGGTATATTTCCCCAGATGCTGTGTGGAACAGGAATATTTCCCAAGTTACGTGTGGAACAGGGCTATTTCCCCAGTTACCGTGTGGAACAGGAATATTTACTCAGTTGTTGTGTGGAACAGGAATATTTCCCCAGTTGTTTTGTGGAAGAAGAATATTTCCCCAGTTACCATGTGGAACAGGAATATTTCCCCAGTTGTTTTGTGGAAGAGGAATATTTCCCCAGTTACCGTGTGGATAAGGAATATTTCCTCAGTTGTTGTGTGGAACAGGAATATTTCCCCAGTTGTTGTGTGGAACAGGAATATTTCCCCAGTTGTTGTGTGGAACAGGAATAGTACCCCTGTTACTGTGTGGAACAGGAATCTTTCCCCCATTTTTGTGTGGAACATGAATATTTCCCGAGTTAACATGTGGAACAGGAATATTTCCCCAGTTACCGTGTGGAACAGGAATATTTCCCCAGTTACCATGTGGAATGGGAATATTTCCCCAGTTGTTGTGTGGAACAGGAATATTTCCCCAGTTGTGTGGAACAGGAACATTTCCCCCGTTTTTGTGTGGAAAAGGAATATTTCCCCAGTTGTCGCCTTGGCCAGGAATATTTCCCCAGTTGTTGTGTGGAACAGGAATATTTCCCCAAATGTTGTGTGGAACAGTATTATTTCCCCAGTTACCGTGTGGAACAGGAATATTTCCCTTGTTGCCGTGCGGAACAGGAATATTTCCCCAGTTACTGTGTGGAACAGGAATATTTCCCCAGTTACCGTGTGGAATAGGAATATTTCCCCAGTTGTTGTGTGGAACAGGAATATTTCCCCAGTTCTTGTGTGGATCAGGAATATTTCCCCAGTTACCGTGTGGAACAGGAATATTTCCCCAGTTTTTATGTGGAAAAGTAATATTTCCCCAGTTGTTGTGTGGAACAGGAATATTTCCCCAGTTACCATGTGGAACATGAATATTTCCCCAGTTGTTGCGTGGAACAGGTATATTTCCCCAGTTGTTGTGTGGAACAGGAATATTTCCCCAGTTGTTGTGTGGAACAGGAATATTTCCCCAGTTGTTGTATGGAACAGGAATATTTCCCAAGTTACCTGTGGAGCAGGAAAATTTCCCCAGTAGTTGTGCGGAACAGGAATATTTCCCCAGTTGTTGTATGGAACAGGAACATTTCCCCAGTTACCTTGTGGAACAGGAATATTTCCCCTGTTGTTGTGTGGAACAGGAATATTTCCCCAGTTGTTGTGTGGAACAGGAATATTTCCCCAGTTGTTGTGTGGAAGAAGAATATTTCCCCAGTTACCGTGTGGATAAGGAATATTTCCCAATTTGTTGTGGGGAAAAGGAATATTTCCCCAGTTGCCATGTGGAACAGGAATATTTCCACAGTTACCGTGTGGAACAGGAATATTTCCCCAGTTATTTTGTGGAACAGGAATATTTCCCCAGTTGTTGTGTGGAACAGGAATATTTCCCCAGTTGTTCTGTGGAACAGGAATATTTCCCCGGTTGTTGTGTGGAACAGGAATATTTCCCCAGATGTTGTGTGGAAAAGGATTATTTCCCCTGTTGTTGTGTGGAACGGGAATATTTCCCCAGTTGTTGTGTGGAACAGGAATAATACCCCTGTTGTTGTGTGGAACAGGAATATTTCCCCTGTTACTTTGTGGAACAGGAATATTTCCCCCGTTCTTGTGTGGAACGGGAATATTTCCCCAGTTGTTGTGTGGAACAGGATTATTTCCCCGGTTGTTGTATGGAACAGGAATATTTCCCCAGTTGCTGTGTGGAACAGGAATATTTCCCCAGTTACCGAGTGGAACAGGAATATTTCCCCAGTTGTTGTGTGGAACAGGAATATTTCCCTAGTTACCGTGTGGAACAGGAATATTTCTCAAGTCACTTTGTGGAACAGAAATATTTCCCCAGTTACCGTGTGGAACAGGAATATTTCCTCAGTTGTTGTGTGTAACAGGAATAATTCCCCAGTTGTTGTGTGGAACAGGAATATTTCCCGAGTTACCGTGTGGAACAGGAATATTTCCCCAGTTGTTGTGTGGAACAGGAATATTTCCCTAGTCACCGTGTGGAACAGGAATATTTCCCCAGTTTTTGTGTGGAACAGGAATATTTCCCCAGTTGTTGTGTGGAACAGGAATATTTCCCCAGTTGTTGTGTGGAACAGGAATATTTCCCCAGTTACCGTGTGGAACAGGAATATTTCCCCAGTTGTTCTGTGGAGCAGGAATATTTCCCCAGTTGTTGTGTGGAACAGGAATATTTCCCCAGTTTTTGTGTGGAACAGGAATATTTCCCCAGTTGTTGTGTGGAACAAGAATATTTCCCCAGTTGTTGTGTGGAAGAGGAATATTTCCCCAGTTGTTGTGTGGAAGAGGAATATTTCCCCAGTTGTTGTGTGGAAAAGGAATATTTCCCCATTGTTGTGTGGAACAGGAATATTTCCCCAGTTGTTGTGTGGAACAGGAAAATTTCCCCAGTTGATGTGTTGAAAATCAACACTTCCCTACTTACCGTGTGGAACAGGAATATTTCCCCAGTTGCCGTGTGGGACAGGAATATTTCCCCAGTTGTTGTGTGGAACAGGAATATTTCCCCAGTTGTTGTGTGGAACAGGAATATTTCCCCAGTTGATGTGTGGAACAGGAATATTTCCCCAGTTACTGTGTGGAACAGGAATATTTCCCCAGTTACCGTGTGGAACAGGAATATTTCCCCAGTTACCATGTGGAATGGGAATATTTCCCCAGTTGTTGTGTGGAACAGGAATATTTCCCCAGTTGTGTGGAACAGGAACATTTCCCCCGTTTTTGTGTGGAAAAGGAATATTTCCCCAGTTGTCGCCTTGGCCAGGAATATTTCCCCAGTTGTTGTGTGGAACAGGAATATTTCCCCAAATGTTGTGTGGAACAGGGATATTTCCCCAGTTACCGTGTGGAACAGGAATATTTCCCCAGTTGCCGTGTGGAACAGGAATATTTCCCCAGTAACTGTGTGGAACAGGAATATTTCCCCAGTTACCGTGTGGAATAGGAATATTTCCCCAGTTGTTGTGTGGAACAGGAATATTTCCCCTGTTCTTGTGTGGATCAGGAATATTTCCCCAGTTACCGTGTGGAACAGGAATATTTCCCCAGTTTTTGTGTGGAAATGTAATATTTCCCCAGTTGTTGTGTGGAACAGGAATATTTCCCCAGTTACCGTGTGGAACATGAATATTTCCCCAGTTGTTGCGTGGAACAGTTATATTTCCCCAGTTGTTGTGTGGAACAGGAATATTTCCCAGTTGTTGTGTGGAACAGGAATATTTCCCCAGTTGTTGTATGGAACAGGAATATTTCCCAAGTTACGTGTGGAACAGGAAAATTTCCCCAGTAGTTGTGCGGAACAGGAATATTTCCCCAGTTGTTGTATGGAACAGGAACATTTCCCCAGTTACCTTGTGGAACAGGAATATTTCCCCTGTTGTTGTGTGGAACAGGAATATTTCCCCAGTTGTTGTGTGGAAGAAGAACATTTCCCCATTACCGTGTGGTTAAGGAATATTTACCAAGTTGTTGTGGGGAAAAGGAATATTTCCCCAGTTGCCATGTGGAACAGGAATATTTCCATAGTTACCGTGTGGAACAGGAATATTTCCCCAGTTATTTTGTGGAACAGGAATATTTCCCCAGTTGTTGTGTGGAACAGGAATATTTCCCCAGTTGTTCTGTGGAACAGGAATATTTCACCGGTTGTTGTGTGGAACAGGAATATTTCCCCAGATGTTGTGTGGAAAAGGATTATTTCCCCTGTTGTTGTGTGGAACGGGAATATTTCCCCAGTTGTTGTGTGGAACAGGAATAATACCCCTGTTGTTGTGTGGAACAGGAATATTTCCCCTGTTACTGTGTGGAACAGGAATATTTCCCCCGTTCTTGTGTGGAACAGGAATATTTCCCCAGTTGTTGTGTGGAACAGGATTATTTCCCCGGTTGTTGTATGGAACAGCAATATTTCCCCAGTTGCTGTGTGAAACAGTAATATTTCCCCAGTTACCGTGTGGAACAGGAATATTTCCCCAAATGTTGTGTGGAACAGGAATATTTCCCTAGTTGTTGTGTGGAACAGGAATATTTCTCAAGTCACAGTGTGGAACAGGAATATTTCCCCAGTTACCGTGTGGAACAGGAATATTTCCTCAGTTGTTGTGTGTAACAGGAATATTTCCCCAGTTGTTGTGTGGAACAGGAATATTTCCCGAGTTACCGTGTGGAACAGGAATATTTCCCCAGTTGTTGTGTGGAACAGGAATATTTCCCTAGTTACCGTGTGGAACAGGAATATTTGCCAGTTTCTGTGTGGAACAGGAATATTTCCCCAGTTGTTGTGTGGAACTGGAATATTTCCCCAGTTGTTGTGTGGAACAGGAATATTTCCCCAGTTACCGTGTGGAACAGGAATATTTCCCCAGTTGTTCTGTGGAGCAGGAATATTTCCCCAGTTGTTGTGTGGAACAGGAATATTTCCCCAATTTTTGTGTGGAACAGGAATATTTCCCCAGTTGTTGTGTGGAACAGGAATATTTCCCCAGTTGTTGTGTGGAAGAGGAATATTTCCCCAGTTGTTGTGAGGAAGAGGAATATTTCCCCAGTTGTTGTGTGGAACAGGAATATTTCCCCATTGTTGTGTGGAACAGGAATATTTCCCCAGTTGTTGTGTGGAACAGGAAAATTTCCCCAGTTGATGTGTGGAAAATCAAAACTTCCCTACTTACCGTGTGGAACAGGAATATTTCCCCAGTTACCGTGTGGAACAGGAATATTTCCCCAGTTGCCGTGTGGGACAGGAATATTTCCCCAGTTGTTGTGTGGAACAGGAATATTTCCCCAGTTGTTGTGTGGAACAGGAATATTTCCCCAGTTGATGTGTGGAACAGGAATATTTCCCCAGTTACTGTGTGGAACAGGAATATTTCCCCAGTTGATGTGTGGAACAGGAATAATTCCCCAGTTACCGTGTGGAACAGGAATATTTCCCCAGTTGTTGTGTGGAACAGGAATATTTCCCCAGTTGTTGTGTGGAACAGGAATATTTCCCCAGTTGATGTTTGGAACAGGGATATTTCCCCAGTTACTGTGTGGAACAGGATGATTTCCCCAGTTGATGTGTGGAACAGGAATATTTCCCTAGTTACCGTGTGGAACAGGAATATTTCCCCAGTTGTTGTGTGGAACAGGAATATTTCCCTAGTTGTTGTGTGGAACAGGAATATTTCTCAAGTCACAGTGTGGAACAGGAATATTTCCCCAGTTACCGTGTGGAACAGGAATATTTCCCCAGTTATTGTGTGGAACAGGGATATTTCCCGAGTTACCGTGTGGAACAGGAATATTTCCCCAGTTGTTGTGTGGAACAGGAATATTTCCCTAGTTACCGTGTGGAACAGGAATATTTCCCCAGTTTTTGTGTGGAACAGGAATATTTCCCCAGTTGTTGTGTGGAAGAGGAATATTTCCCCAGTTGTTGTGGGGAACAGGAATATTTCCCCAGTTGTTGTGTGGAACAGGAATATTTCCCCAGTTACCGTGTGGAACAGGAATATTTCCCCAGTTGTTGTGTGGAGCAGGAATATTTCCCCAGTTGTTGTGTGGAACAGGAATATTTCCCCAGTTGTTGTGTGGAACAGGAATATTTCCCCAGTTGTTGTGTGGACCAGGAAAATTTCCCCAGTTGTTGTGTGGAACAGGTATATTTCCCCAGATGCTGTGTGGAACAGGTATATTTCCCAAGTTACGTGTGGAACAGGAATATTTACTCAGTTGTTGTGTGGAACTGGAATATTTCCCCAGTTGTTGTGTGGAACAGGAACATTTCCCCGGTTACTGTGTGGAACAGGAATATTTCCCCAGTTGTTGTGTGGAAGAAGAATATTTCCCCAGTTTCCGTGTGGATAAGGAATATTTCCCAAGATGTTGTGGGGAACAGGAATATTTCCCCAGTTGCCATGTGGAACAGGAATATTTCCCCAGGTGTCGCCTTGGACAGGAATATTTCCTCATTTGTTATGTGGAACAAGACTATTTCCCCAGTTGCCGTCTGGAAAAGGAATATTTCCCCAGTTTCTGTGTGGAACAGGAATATTTCCAAAGTTACCGTGTGGAATAGGAATATATCCCCAGCTGTTGTGTGGAAAAGGAATATTTCCCCAGTTGTAGTGTGGAACAGGAATATTTCCCCGGTTTTTGTTTGGAACAGGAATATTTCCCCAGTTGTTGTGTGGAACAGGAATATTTCCCCAGTTGCCTTGTGGAACAGGAATATTTCCCCAGTTACGATGTGGAACAGGAATATTTCCCCAGTTGTTTTGTGGAAGAGGAATATTTCCCCAGTTGTTGTGTGGAACAGGAATAATACCCCTGTTGTTGTATGGAACAGGAATATTTCCCCTGTTACTTGTGGAACAGGAATCTTTCCCCCATTTTAGTGTGGAACATGAATATTTCCCGAGTTAACATGTGGAACAGGAATATTTTCCCAGTTGCCGTGTGGAACAGGAATATGTCCGCAGTTACTGTGTGGAACAGGAATATTTCCCCAGTTACCGTCTGGAACAGGAATATTTCCCCAGTTACCATGTGGAACAGGAATATTTCCTCAGTTGTTGTGTGGATCAGGAATATTTCCCCTGTTGTTGTGTGGAACAGGAATAGTACCCCTGTTGTTGTATGGAACAGGAATATTTCCCCAGTTACCGTGTGGAACAGGAATATTTCCCCAGTTACCATGTGGAATGGGAATATTTCCCCAGTTGTTGTGTGGAACAGGAATATTTCCCCAGTTGTGTGGAACAGGAACATTTCCCCCGTTTTTGTGTGGAAAAGGAATATTTCCCCAGTTGTTGTGTGGAACAGGAATATTTCCCCAGTTACCGTGTGAAACAGGAACTTTTCCCCAGTTGTTGTGTGGAACAGGCATATTTCCCCAGTTGTTGTGTGGAACAGGAATATTTCCCTAGTTGCCGTGTGGAACAGGAATATTTCCCAAGTTACCGTGTGGAACAGGAATATTTACCATGTTACCGTGTGGGAAAGGAATATTTCCCCAGTTGTTGTGAGGAACAGGAATATTTCCCCAGTTACCATGTGGAACAGGAATATTTCCCCAGTTGTTGTGTGGAACAGGAATATTTCCCCAGTTACTTTGTGGAACAGGAATATTTCCCCAGTTGTGTGGAACAGGAATATTTCCCCAGTTACTGTGTGGAACAGGAATATTTCCCCAGTTGTTGTGTGGAACAGGAATATTTCCCCAGTTACTGTGTGGAACAGGAATATTTCCCCAGTTGTTGTGTGGAACAGGAATATTTCCCCAGTTACTGTGTAGAACAGGAATATTTCCCCAGTTGTTGTGTGGAGGAGGAATAATTCCCCAGTTACCGTGTGGAACAGGAATATTTCCTCAGTTGTTGTGTGGAACAGGAATATTTCCCCAGTTACTGTGTGGAACAGGAATATTTCCCGAGTTGTTGTGTGGAGGAGGAATATTTCCCCAGTTACCGTTTGGAAAAGGAATAGTTCCCCAGTTGTTGTGTGGAACAGGAATACTTCCCCAGTTGTTGTGTGGAAAGGGAGTATTTCCCCAGTTGTTGTGTGGAACAGGAATATTTCCCCAGCTACCGTGTGGAATAGGAATATATCCCCAGCTGTTGTGTGGAAAAGGAATATTTCCCCAGTTGTAGTGTGGAACAGGAATATTTCCCCGGTTTTTGTTTGGAACAGGAATATTTCCCCAGTTGTTGTGTGGAACAGGAATATTTCCCCAGTTGCCTTGTGGAACAGGAATATTTCCCCAGTTACGATGTGGAACAGGAATATTTCCCCAGTTGTTTTGTGGAAGAGGAATATTTCCCCAGTTGTTGTGTGGAACAGGAATAATACCCCTGTTGTTGTATGGAACAGGAATATTTCCCCTGTTACTTGTGGAACAGGAATCTTTCCCCCATTTTAGTGTGGAACATGAATATTTCCCGAGTTAACATGTGGAACAGGAATATTTTCCCAGTTGCCGTGTGGAACAGGAATATGTCCGCAGTTACTGTGTGGAACAGGAATATTTCCCCAGTTACCGTCTGGAACAGGAATATTTCCCCAGTTACCATGTGGAACAGGAATATTTCCTCAGTTGTTGTGTGGATCAGGAATATTTCCCCTGTTGTTGTGTGGAACAGGAATAGTACCCCTGTTGTTGTATGGAACAGGAATATTTCCCCAGTTACCGTGTGGAACAGGAATATTTCCCCAGTTACCATGTGGAATGGGAATATTTCCCCAGTTGTTGTGTGGAACAGGAATATTTCCCCAGTTGTGTGGAACAGGAACATTTCCCCCGTTTTTGTGTGGAAAAGGAATATTTCCCCAGTTGTTGTGTGGAACAGGAATATTTCCCCAGTTACCGTGTGAAACAGGAACTTTTCCCCAGTTGTTGTGTGGAACAGGCATATTTCCCCAGTTGTTGTGTGGAACAGGAATATTTCCCTAGTTGCCGTGTGGAACAGGAATATTTCGCAAGTTACCGTGTGGAACAGGAATATTTACCATGTTACCGTGTGGGAAAGGAATATTTCCCCAGTTGTTGTGAGGAACAGGAATATTTCCCCAGTTACCATGTGGAACAGGAATATTTCCCCAGTTGTTGTGTGGAACAGGAATATTTCCCCAGTTACTTTGTGGAACAGGAATATTTCCCCAGTTGTGTGGAACAGGAATATTTCCCCAGTTACTGTGTGGAACAGGAATATTTCCCCAGTTGTTGTGTGGAACAGGAATATTTCCCCAGTTACTGTGTGGAACAGGAATATTTCCCCAGTTGTTGTGTGGAACAGGAATATTTCCCCAGTTACTGTGTAGAACAGGAATATTTCCCCAGTTGTTGTGTGGAGGAGGAATAATTCCCCAGTTACCGTGTGGAACAGGAATATTTCCTCAGTTGTTGTGTGGAACAGGAATATTTCCCCAGTTACTGTGTGGAACAGGAATATTTCCCCAGTTGTTGTGTGGAGGAGGAATATTTCCCCAGTTACCGTTTGGAAAAGGAATAGTTCCCCAGTTGTTGTGTGGAACAGGAATACTTCCCCAGTTGTTGTGTGGAAAGGGAGTATTTCCCCAGTTGTTGTGTGGAAGAGGAATATTTCCCCAGCTACCGTGTGGAACAGGAATAATTCCCTAGTTGCCGTGTGGAACTGGAATACTTCCCCAAATGTTGTGTGGAACAGGAATATTTTTCCCAGTTGTTGTGTGGAACAGGAATATTTCCCCAGTTACTGTGTGGAACAGGGATATTTCCCCAGTTGTTGTGTGGAACAGGAATATTTCCCCAGTTGCCATGAGGAACTGGAATATTTCCCCAGTTGCTGTATGAAACAGGAATATTTCCCCAGTTGCTGCGTGGAACAGGAATATTTCCCCAGTTACCGTGTGGAACAGGAATATTTCCCCAGTTACCGTGAGGAACAGGAATATTTCCCCAGTTGCTGTGTGGAACAGGAATATTTCCCCAGTTACCGTGTGGAACAGGAATATTTCCCCAGTTGTTGTGTGGAACAGGAATATTTCCCCAGTTGTTGTGTGGAAAAGGAATATTTCGCCAGTTGCCGTGCGGAACAGGAATATTTCCCCAGTTGCCTTGTGGAACAGGAATATTTCCCCAGTTGTTGTGTGGAACAGGAATATTTCCCCAGTTACGATGTGGAACAGGAATATTTCCCCAGTTGTTTTGTGGAAGAGGAATATTTCCCCAGTTGTTGTGTGGAACAGGAATAATACCCCTGTTGTTGTATGGAACAGGAATATTTCCCCTGTTGTTGTGTGGAACAGGAATATTTCCCCTGTTACTGTGTGGAACAGGAATCTTTCCCCCGTTTTTGTGTGGAACAGGAATATTTCCCGAGTTAACATGTGGAACAGGAATATTTCTCAAGTTGCCGTGTGGAACAGGAATATGTCCCCAGTTACTGTGTGGAACAGGAATATTTCCGCAGTTACAGTGTGGAATGGAAATATTTCCCCAGTTGTTGTGTGGAACAGGAACATTTCCTCTTTTTTTGTGTGGAAGAGGAATATTTCCCCAGTTGTTGTGTGGAACAGGAATATTTCCCCAGTTACCGTGTGAAACAGGAACTTTTCCCCAGTTGTTGTGTGGAACAGGAATATTTCCCCAGTTACTGTGTGAAACAGGAACTTTTCCCCAGTTGTTGTGTGGAACAGGAATATTTCACCAGTTACCGTGTGAAACAGGAACTTTCCCCCAGTTGTTGTGTGGAACAGGAATATTTCCCCAGTTGTTGTGTGGAAGAAGAATATTTCCCCAGTTACCGTGTGGATAAGGAATATTTCCCAAGATGTTGTGTGGAACAGGAATATTTCCCCAGTTGCCATGTGGAACAGGAATATTTCCCCAGTTGTTATGTGGAACAAGACTATTTCCCCAGTTGCCGTGAGGAACAGGAATATTTCCCCAGTTTCTGTGTGGAACAGGAATATTTCCAAAGTTACCGTGTGGAATAGGAATATTTCCCCGGTTTTTGTGTGGAACAGGAATATTTCCCTAGTTACTGTGTGGAACAGGAATATTTATCCAGTTGTTGTGTGGAAAAGGAATATTTCGCCAGTTGCCGTGCGGAACAGGAATATTTCCCAGTTGCCTTGTGGAACAGGAATATTTCCCCAGTGGTTGTGTGGAAGAGGAATATTTCCCCAGTTGTTTTGTGGAAGAGGAATATTTCCCCAGTTGTTGTGTGGAACAGGAATATTTCCCCAGTTGTTGTTTGGAACAGGAATATTTCCCAAGTTGTTGTGTGGAACAGGAATATTTCCCGGTTGTTGTGTGGAACAGGAATATTTCCCCAGTTACCGTGTGGAACAGGAGTATTTGGCCAGTTGTTGTGTGGAACAGGAATATTTCTCAAGTCACAGTGTGGAACCGGAATATTTCCGCAGTTACCGTGTGGAAGAGGAATATTTCCTCAGTTGTTGTGTGGAACAGGAATATTTCCCCAGTTGTTGTGTGGAACAGGAATATTTCCCCAGTTGTTGTGTGGAACAGGAATATTTCCCCAGTTGTTGTGTGGAACAGGTATATTTCCCCAGATGCTATGTGGAACAGGTATATTTCCCAAGTTACGTGTGGAGCAGGAATATTTACTCAGTTGTTGTGTGGAACTGGAATATTTCCCCAGTTGTTGTGTGGAACAGGAACATTTCCCCAGTTACTGTGTGGAACAGGAATATTTCCCCAGTTGTTGTGTGGAAGAAGAATATTTCCCCAGTTTCCGTGTGGATAAGGAATATTTCCCAAGATGTTGTGGGGAACAGGAATATTTCCCCAGTTGCCATGTGGAACAGGAATATTTCCCCAGGTGTCGCCTTGGACAGGAATATTTCCCCATTTGTTATGTGGAACAAGACTATTTCCCCTGTTGCCGTGTGGAACAGGAATATTTCCCCAGTTGTTGTGTGGACCAGGAATATTTCCCCAGTTGTTGTGTGGAACAGGTATATTTCCCCAGATGCTGTGTGGAACAGGTATATTTCCCAAGTTACGTGTGGAACAGGAATATTTACTCAGTTGTTGTGTGGAACTGGAATATTTCCCCAGTTGTTGTGTGGAACAGGAACATTTCCACAGTTACTGTGTGGAACAGGAATATTTCCCCAGTTTCTGTGTGGAACAGGAATATTTCCAAAGTTACCGTGTGGAATAGGAATATATCCCCAGCTGTTGTGTGGAACAGGAATATTTCCCCAGTTGTTGTGTGGAACAGGAATATTTCCCCAGTTGTTGTGTGGAACAGGAATATTTCCCCAGTTGTTCTGTGGAACAGGAATATTTCCCCGGTTGTTGTGTGGAACAGGAATATTTCCCCAGATGTTGTGTGGAAAAGGATTATTTCCCCTGTTGTTGTGTGGAACGGGAATATTTCCCCAGTTGTTGTGTGGAACAGGAATAATACCCCTGTTGTTGTGTGGAACAGGAATACTTCCCCTGTTACTGTGTGGAACAGGAATATTTCCCCCGTTCTTGTGTGGAACGGGAATATTTCCCCAGTTGTTGTGTGGAACAGGATTATTTCCCCGGTTGTTGTATGGAACAGGAATATTTCCCCAGTTGCTGTGTGAAACAGTAATATTTCCCCAGTTACCGTGTGGAACAGGAATATTTCCCCAAATGTTGTGTGGAACAGGAATATTTCCCTAGTTGTTGTGTGGAACAGGAATATTTCTCAAGTCACAGTGTGGAACAGGAATATTTCCCCAGTTACCGTGTGGAACAGGAATATTTCCTCAGTTGTTGTGTGTAACAGGAATATTTCCCCAGTTGTTGTGTGGAACAGGAATATTTCCCGAGTTACCGTGTGGAACAGGAATATTTCCCCAGTTGTTGTGTGGAACAGGAATATTTCCCCAGTTGTTGTGTGGAACAGGAATATTTCCCCAGTTACCGTGTGGAACAGGAATATTTCCCCAGTTGTTCTGTGGA
>JANJGN010003352.1:5000-40000 GCA_026770705.1 Isurus oxyrinchus
GGAACAGGGGGAGGACCCATTCAGCCCCTCGAGTCTGTTACACAGGAACAGGAGGAGGACCCATTCAGCCCCTCGAGTCTGTTACACAGGGACAGGAGGAGGCCCCATTCAGCCCCTCGAGCCTGTTACACAGGAACAGGAGGAGGCCCCATTCAGCCCCTCGAGTCTGTTACACAGGAACAGGAGGAGGCCCCATTCAGCCCCTCGAGTCTGTTACACAGGGACAGGAGGAGGCCCCATTCAGCCCCCTCCTCGAGCCTGTTACACAGGGACAGGAGGAGGCCCCATTCAGCCCCCCTCCTCGAGCCTGTTACACAGGAACAGGAGGAGGCCCCATTCAGCCCCCTCCTCGAGCCTGTTACACAGGGACAGGAGGAGGCCCCATTCAGCCCCTCGAGCCTGTTACACAGGGACAGGAGGAGGCCCCATTCAGCGCCTCGAGCCTGTTACACAGGAACAGGAGGAGGCCCCATTCAGCTCGAGCCTGTTACACAGGGACAGGAGGAGGCCCCATTCAGCCCCTCGAGCCTGTTACACAGGAACAGGAGGAGGCACCATTCAGCCCCCTCTCCTCGAGCCTGTTACACAGGGACAGGAGGAGGCCCCATTCAGCACCCCCCCCCTCCTCGAGCCTGTTACACAGGGACAGGAGGAGGCCCCATTCAGCCCCCTCTCCTCGAGCCTGTTACACAGGGACAGGAGGAGGCCCCATTCAGCCCCTCGAGCCTGTTACACAGGGACAGGAGGAGGCCCCATTCAGCCCCTCGAGCCTGTTACACAGGAACAGGAGGAGGCCCCATTCAGCCCCTCGAGCCTGTTACACAGGGACAGGAGGAGGCCCCATTCAGCCCCCCCTCCTCGAGTCTGTTACACAGGAACAGGAGGAGGCCCCATTCAGCCCCCTCCTCGAGCCTGTCACAGGGACAGGAGGAGGCCCCATTCAGCCCCTCGAGCCTGTTACACAGGGACAGGAGGAGGCCCCATTCAGCCCCTCGAGCCTGTCACACAGGAACAGGAGGAGGCCCCATTCAGCCCCTCGAGCCTGTCACACACGAACAGGAGGAGGCCCCATTCAGCCCCTCGAGCCTGTTACACAGGGACAGGAGGAGGCCCCATTCAGCCCCTTGAGCCTGTTACACAGGAACAGGAGGAGGCCCCATTCAGCCCCCCCTCCTCGAGCCTGTTACACAGGAACAGGAGAAGGCCCCATTCAGCCCCTCGAGCCTGTTACACAGGAACAGGAGGAGGGCCCCATTCAGCCCCTCGAGCCTGTTACACAGGAACAGGAGGAGGCCCCATTCAGCCCCTCGAGCCTGTTACACAGGAACAGGAGGAGGCCCCATTCAGCCCCTCGAGCCTGTTACACAGGGACAGGAGGAGGCCCCATTCAGCCCCCTCCTCGAGCCTGTTACACAGGGACAGGAGGAGGCCCCATTCAGCACCCCCTCCTCGAGCCTGTTACACAGGAACAGGAGGAGGCCCCATTCAGCCCTCCACCTCGAGCCTGTTACGCAGGGACAGGAGGAGGCGCCATTCAGCCCCCTCCTCGAGCCTGATACACAGGAACAGGAGGAGGCCCCATTCAGCCCCTCGAGCCTGTTACACAGGAACAGGAGGAGGGGCCATTCAGCCCCCCCTCCTCGAACCTGTTACACAGGGACAGGAGGAGGCCCCATTCAGCCCGCCTCCTCCTCGAGCCTGTTACACAGGAACAGGAGGAGGCCCCATTCAGCCCCACCTCCTCGAGCCTGTTACACAGGGACAGGAGGAGGCGCCATTCAGCCCCTCCTCCTCGAGCCTGTTACATAGGGACAGGAGGAGGCCCCATTCAGCCCCCGTCCTCGAGCCTGTTACACAGGGACAGGAGGAGGCCCCATTCAGCCCCTCGAGCCTGTTACACAGGGACAGGAGGAGGCCCCATTCAGCCCCTCCTCGAGCCTGTTACACAGGGACAGGAGGAGGCCCCATTCAGCCCCTCGAGCCTGTTACACAGGGACAGGAGGAGGCCCCATTCAGCCCCCTCCTCGAGCCTGTTACACAGGGACAGGAGGAGGCCCCATTCAGCCCCTCGAGCCTGTTACACAGGAACAGGAGGAGGCCCCATTCAGCCCCCCTCCTCGAGCCTGTTACACAGGGATGGTTGGACACTGGAGATATGAAGGGATATGGGGAGTGGACAGGAAGGAGTAGTTGAGGGAGAAGATCAGCCATGATCATCTTCAATGGGAGGGCCAACTCAAATCGACGAAACCTTGATTGGCTCAACTCACTAACCATCTCCATTTCATCAGCACCTGCTGGCGAGAAGCGTATGTGTCCCCACCAGCACAAGCATCTTGCAAGGCCCAGGAGGTTGTTGGAGGGAAGTGGCGTCACATCAGTTACCCCATCGTCTGGAGCTGCCAATCTCCATGAACCAACATGACCTGCTTCACTGCAGCATCTTCAACCTGTATCTCACCCCGTGCTGTACCTGTCCTGGGACTGTTTGATTGGGACGGTGTAGAGGGAGATTTACTCTGTATCTAACCCCGTGCTGTACCTGTCCTTGGAGTGTTTGATTGGGACTGTGTAGAGGGAGCTTTACTCTGTATCTAACCCCGTGCTGTACCTGTCCAGGGAGTGTTTGATGGGGACAGTGTAGAGGGAGATTTACTCTGTATCTAACCCCGTGCTGTACCTGTCCTGGGAGTGTTTGATGGGCACAGTGTAGAGGAAGATTTACTCTGTATCTAACCCCGTGCTGTACCTGTCCTGGGAGTGTTCGATGGGCACAGTGTAGAGGGAGATTTACTCTGTATCTAACCCCGTGCTGTACCTGTCCTGGGAGTGTTTGATGGGGACAGTATAGAGGGATCTTTACTCTGTATCTAACCCCGTGCTGTACCTGTCCTGGGAGTGTTTGATGGGGACAGTGTAGAGGGAGCTTTACTCTGTGTCTAACCCCGTGCTGTACCTGTCCTGGGAGTGTTTGATGGGGACAGTGTAGAGGGAGATTTACTCTGTATCTAACCCCGTGCTGTACCTGTCCTGGGAGTGTTTGATGGGGACAGTGTAGAGGGAGATTTACTCTGTATCTAACCCCGTGCTGTACCTGTCCTGGGAGTGTTTGATGGGGACAATGTAGAGGGAGCTTTACTCTGTATCTAACCCTGTGCTGTACCTGTCCTGGGAGTGTTTGATGGGGACAGTGTAGAGGGAGATTTACTCTGTACCTAACCCCGTGCTGTACCTGTCCTGGGAGTGTTTGATGGGGACGGTGTAGAGGGAGCTTTACTTTGTATCTAACCCCATGCTGTACCTGTCCTGGGAGTGTTTGATGGGGACAATGTAGAGGGAGCATTACTCTGTATCTAACCCTGTGCTGTACCTGTCCTGGGAGTGTTTGATGGGGACAGTGTAGAGGGAGATTTACTCTGTACCTAACCCCGTGCTGTACCTGTCCTGGGAGTGTTTGATGGGGACGGTGCAGAGGGAGCTTTACTCTGTATCTAACCCCGTGCTGTACCTGTCTTGGGAGTGTTTGATGGGGACAGTGTAGAGGGAGATTTACTCTGTATCTAACCCCGTGCTGTACCTGTCCTGGGAGTGTTTGATGGGGACAGTGTAGAGGGAGCTTTACTCTGTATCTAAGCCCGTGCTGTACCTGTCCTAGGAGTGTTTGATGGGGACAGTGTAGAGGGAGCTTTACTCTGTATCTAACCCCGTGCTGTACCTGTCCTGGGAGTGTTTGATGGGGACAGTGTAGAGGGAGCTTTACTCTGTATCTAACCCCGTGCTGTACCTGTCCTGGGAGTGTTTGATGGGGACAGTGTAGAGGGAGATTTACTCTGTATCTAACCCCGTGCTGTACCTGTCCTGGGAGTGTTTGATGGGGACAGTGTAGAGGGAGATTTACTCTGTATCTAACCCCGTGCTGTACCTGTCCTGGGAGTGTTTGATGGGGACAGTGTAGAGGGAGATTTACTCTGTATCTAACCCCGTGCTGTACCTGTCCTGGGAGTGTTTGATGGGGACAGTGTAGAGGGAGATTTACTCTGTACCTAACCCCGTGCTGTACCTGTCCTGAGAGTGCGTGATGGGGACAGTGTAGAGGGAGCTTTACTCTGTACCTAACCCCGTGCTGTACCAGTCCTGGGAGTGTTTGATGGGGACGGTGTAGAGGGAGATTTACTCTGTATCTAACCCCGTGCTGTACCTGTCCTGGGAGTGTTTGATGGAGACAGTGTAGAGGGAGCTTTACTCTGTATCTAACCCCATGCTGTACCTGTCCTGGGAGTGTTTGATGGGGACAATGTAGAGGGAGCTTTACTCTGTATCTAACCCTGTGCTGTACCTGTCCTGGGAGTGTTTGATGGGGACAGTGTAGAGGGAGATTTACTCTGTACCTAACCCCGTGCTGTACCTGTCCTGGGAGTGTTTGATGGGGACGGTGCAGAGGGAGCTTTACTCTGTATCTAACCCCGTGCTGTACCTGTCTTGGGAGTGTTTGATGGGGACAGTGTAGAGGGAGATTTACTCTGTATCTAACCCCGTGCTGTACCTGTCCTGGGAGTGTTTGATGGGGACAGTGTAGAGGGAGCTTTACTCTGTATCTAAGCCCGTGCTGTACCTGTCCTAGGAGTGTTTGATGGGGACAGTGTAGAGGGAGCTTTACTCTGTATCTAACCCCGTGCTGTACCTGTCCTGGGAGTGTTTGATGGGGACAGTGTAGAGGGAGCTTTACTCTGTATCTAACCCCGTGCTGTACCTGTCCTGGGAGTGTTTGATGGGGACAGTGTAGAGGGAGATTTACTCTGTATCTAACCCCGTGCTGTACCTGTCCTGGGAGTGTTTGATGGGGACAGTGTAGAGGGAGATTTACTCTGTATCTAACCCCGTGCTGTACCTGTCCTGGGAGTGTTTGATGGGGACAGTGTAGAGGGAGATTTACTCTGTATCTAACCCCGTGCTGTACCTGTCCTGGGAGTGTTTGATGGGGACAGTGTAGAGGGAGATTTACTCTGTACCTAACCCCGTGCTGTACCTGTCCTGAGAGTGCGTGATGGGGACAGTGTAGAGGGAGCTTTACTCTGTACCTAACCCCGTGCTGTACCAGTCCTGGGAGTGTTTGATGGGGACGGTGTAGAGGGAGATTTACTCTGTATCTAACCCCGTGCTGTACCTGTCCTGGGAGTGTTTGATGGAGACAGTGTAGAGGGAGATTTACTCTGTATCTAACCCCGTGCTGTACCTGTCCTGGGAGTGTTTGATGGAGACAGTGTAGAGGGAGATTTACTCTGTATCTAACCCCGTGCTGTACCTGTCCTGGGAGTGTTTGATGGGGACGGTGTAGAGGGAGCTTTACTCTGTATCTAACCCCGTGCTGAACCTGTCCTGGGAGTGTTTGATGGGGACAGTGTAGAGGGAGATTTACTGTGTATCTAACCCCGTGCTGTACCTGTCCTGGGAGTGTTTGATGGGGACAGTGTAGAGGGAGCTTTACTCTGTATCTAACCCCGTGCTGTACCTGTCCTGGGAGTGTTTGATGGGGACAGTGTAGAGGGAGCTTTACTCTGTATCTAACCCCGTGCTGTACCTGTCCTGGGAGTGTTTGATGGGGACAGTGTAGAGGGAGCTTTACTCTGTATCTAACCCCGTGCTGTACCTGTCCTGGGAGTGTTTGATGGAGACAGTGTAGAGGGAGATTTACTCTGTATCTAACCCCGTGCTGTACCTGTCCTGGGAGTGTTTGATGGAGACAGTGTAGAGGGAGCTTTACTCTGTATCTAACCCCGTGCTGTACCTGTCCTGGGAGTGTTTGATGGGGACAGTGTAGAGGGAGCTTTACTCTGTATCTAACCCCGTGCTGTAGCTGTCCTGGGAGTGTTTGATGGGGACAGTGTAGAGGGAGCTTTACTCTGTATCTAACCCCGTGCTGTACCTGTCCTGGGAGTGTTTGATGGGGACGGTGTAGAGGGAGATTTACTCTGTATCTAACCCTGTGCTGTACCTGTCCTGGGAGTGTTTGATGGGGACGGTGTAGAGGGACCTTTACTCTGTATCTAACCCCATGCTGTACCTGTACTGAGAGTGTGTGATGGGGACGGTGTGGAAGGAGCTGTTGAGGTTATGATTTGGAGGTGGACTTTCGTTCTCCTCTCTATCTTGACTCACCTTGAACTTGTGAACAGCCCAGGGCAGGTTCCTGCTGAGTCATGTCTTGTTAGCAGTCCCTGCAGCTGTGCTGGGGTGTTGGTTAACAGACTGCTCGGTTATATCCTCACTCTGCCTGCAGCATTACACTGACTCCTGCCTCCTCGAGTTTCCTCTGCGCCAACAGCTTTCAGGAACCCCCCCCCCCCCCCCCCCCAACTCCCCCCCGTCCTACCCACCCCGCTCCGGTCCAGCAGTTCCTCCATCCCCATAACACAGCTGTAACTCCACCTACCAACCCCCACCCCCAGCCCCCCTTTCAACCCCCAGCCCCCCGGCAACACTTCTAGGCCCCCAACCCCACTACCCGTGGAGATGCTGGTGCCTCCGCCCCCCCCGCCCCCGGCCTTTGGGAAGCAGGAGCGACCCCCGGCAGCCGGTATGTTTCCCCCGGAACGCGAGGCCTTCCCCTTCGATTCCACCTCCGTCTTCACGGGATCGCAGGAATTCGGAGCAGGAGGTAGACCGTTCGGCCCATCGAGCCCGCTCCCTGTCCAATAAGACCGGGGCTGACCCGATCGTGGGCTCAGCTCCACTTTGCCTGTCCCCTTCCTCCATAACCCTCCACTCCCCTCCCCCTCCTTGTCGATCAGAAACCTCTCTAACTCAGCCTTGAATATATTCAGTGACCCGGCCCCCCCCGCTGCTCTCTGGGGGGGGGGAGAATCCCACAGACTCACGACCCTCCGAGAGAGGAGATTCCTCCTCGTCTCCCTCTTCAATAGGAGATCCCTCGTTCTGAAACTGTGGCCGCCCCCCTCCTCCACCTCGTTCTAGATACCCCCCCTCCACGATAGGGGGGAAACACCCTCTCAGTATCCACCCTGTCAAGCCCCCCTCCTTGCTGCTGTAATTGATTCCTTGATCAATACTGTGATACCCCCCCTCCTCCTCTTTTACCTCCTTCCCTGTCTCGCCTGGACACCCTGGAATATTGAGCTGCCAATCCTGCCCCTCTCTCAACCATGTCTCCCTCCTTCAGGATCTGATATGTTTCAATAAGACCACCCCCCTCGTTCTTCTAAACCCCAATGGGTACAAGGCCCAACCTGCTCACCCTCTCCTCACCAGACAAACCCCCCCCACCTTCGCCCCAGGAATCGGCCGACTGAACCTCCTCCGAACGGCCTCCGACACGAGCGAGTGTGTGAAGTGCATTGGCTGAGGTCGAGGTAGAATCATAGAGCGTTGTGGGTGCTGAAATTTAGGAAGGATGGGAAGGCATTGGGAAAGAGTGCAGCTCTCCCTTATTAATGACCCTCTGACAGTGCGGCACTCCCTCAGTACTGACCCTCTGACAGTGCGGCACTCCCTCAGTACTGACCCTCTGACAGTGCGGCACTCCCTCAGTACTGACCCTCCGACAGTGCGGCACTCCCTCAGTACTGACCCTCCGACAGTGCGGCGCTCCCTCAGTACTGACCCTCCGACAGTGCGGCACTCCCTCAGTACTGACCCTCTGACAGTGCGGCACTCCCTCAGTACTGACCCTCCGACAGTGCAGCACTCCCTCAGTACTGACCCTACGACAGTGCGGTGCTCCCTCAGTACTGACCCTCCGACAGTGCGGTGCTCCCTCAGTACTGACCCTCCGACAGTGCGGCACTCCCTCAGTACTGACCCTCTGACAGTGCGGCGCTCCCTCAGTACTGACCCTCTGACAGTGCGGTGCTCCCTCAGTACTGACCCTCTGACAGTGCGGTGCTCCCTCAGTACTGACCCTCTGACAGTGCAGCACTCCCTCAGTACTGACCCTCCGACAGTGCAGCACTCCCTCAGTACTGACCCTCCGACAGTGCAGCACTCCCTCAGTACTGACCCTACGACAGTGCGGTGCTCCCTCAGTACTGACCCTATGACAGTGCGGTGCTCCCTCAGTACTGACCCTCCGACAGTGCGGCACTCCCTCAGTACTGACCTATGACAGTGCGGCACTCCCTCAGTACTGACCCTATGACAGTGCGGCACTCCCTCAGTACTGACCCTCCGACAGTGCAGCGCTCCCTCAGTACTGACCCTCCGACAGTGCAGCGCTCCCTCAGTACTGACCCTCCGACAGCGCGACACTCCCTCAGTACTGACCCTCCGACAGTGCGGCACTCCCTCAGTACTGACCCTCTGACAGTGCGGCACTCCCTCAGCACTGACCTTCCGGCAGCGCGGCGCTCCCTCAGCGTGAAAGGAGCTATATAAATGCGAGTTGTTGTTGTACGGGCACGTGTGTTTCTGGCTGAACCTCGTGTAGCTCAAGTGGCTGTTGTGTTGTCCTGCGACCCACGTCGTGTGGCGTTTTGCCATCAGTCACAGACCAATAGCTGGCGTGAAACGCCTGGCTGACCCTGAGGCTTGAGGCCTAGAAGCTGCTGGCTGGTTGGCGTGTTTATGGAGCTGCGTGGATCAGATAAGGACTCCGGGTTGTCCGTAAACTGATAACAGCGGAGGGAATGGAATTATCTGGAGGTATGCGGTCAAACCAGATCTGAGAGGCCAGTGGGAACCTCCCAGGTATGTGAACAATGTGCTTAATCAGCGCTGGCGACAGCTAGGCCCCAAGCCTGTTGGCACAGGCTGGGTCAGCCAAACGGGCCTGAGTGGACAGGCTCACTGTCTCCCCTCCTGCAAGGGGTAGACGGGCTTAGGGGGACAGAGGAGTACAGGACACGGCTGTCCACATTGGACCGGCAGTTCAATCTCCCCAAATGGCTTTTAAAGAAAACCAAGTCCTGTAACCATAGGCCCAGTGGTCCCCTGGTACTGAGGGAGCGCCTCACTGTCGGAGGGTCAGTACTGAGGGAGTGCCGCACTGTCATAGGGTCAGTACTGAGGGAGTGCCGCACTGTCGGAGGGTCAGTACTGAGGGAGTGCCGCACTGTCGGAGGGTCAGTACTGAGGGAGTGCCGCACTGTCGGAGGGTCAGTACTGAGGGAGCGCCGCACTGTCGGAGGGTCAGTACTGAGGGAGCGCTGCACTGTCGGAGGGTCAGTACTGAGGGAGCGCCGCACTGTCGGAGGGTCAGTGCTGAGGGAGCGCCGCACTGTTGGAGGGTCAGTGCTGAGGGAGCGCTGCACTGTCGGCGGGTCAGTACTGAGGGAGTGCCACACTGTCGGAGGGTCAGTACTGAGGGAGCGCTGCACTGTCGGAGGGTCAGTACTGAGGGAGTGCCGCACTGTCGGAGGGTCAGTACTGAGGGAGTGCCGCACTGTCGGAGGGTCAGTACTGAGGGAGGGTCACACTGTCAGAGGGTCAGTACTGAGGGAGTGCCGCACTGTCGGAGGATCAGTACTGAGGGAGTGCTGCACTGTCAGAGGGTCAGTACTGAGGGAGCGCCGCACTGTCGGAGGGTCAGTACTGAGGGAGGGCCACACTGTCGGAGAGTCAGTACTGAGGGAGTGCCGCACTGTCGGAGAGTCAGTACTGAGGGAGTGCCGCACTGTCGGAGGGTCAGTACTGAGGGAGTGCCGCACTGTCGGAGGATCAGTACTGAGGGAGTGCCGCACTGTCGGAGGATCAGTACTGAGGGAGTGCTGCACTGTCGGAGGGTCAGTACTGAGCGAGTGCTGCACTGTCAGAGGGTCAGTACTGAGGGAGTGCTGCATGGGTGGATGGGAGTTAACGGTTGCCGATTGGATGGAGTTGTACCTGATGCCAGTCGTTATCTCTTATCCAACAGGGAGCGCCTGGTGAGTATAGGATGGGATCTTGCTGTGCGCAGGTTGTCTGCTGCCCATCCCACACTGTCCAGGCCTGAACGACTACCCTGTCCGTGTGTTTCCCGCACTTTGGGCCCTTGGTTACTGTCGTGGTTCTGTCTAACACTTCGCCTTTTCCTTCTGCTTCTCCCCCTCCCCCAGCCCTGCTTCCGTTCACTCTGCTCCACCTCCCCCCACACTTTACTCTTACACACACCTCCCAGCACTGCTCCGGTCTGGCTCCCTTTCAGACTCCAGGCCTTGACAGATTTTGCACCACATTGAGGCATCACAGATGAGGCCAGATCTCTCCCCCTCTCCCTGTCTCTCCCTCTCTCTCTCCCCCTCTCTCTCTCTCTCTCTCTCTCTCTCTCTCTCTGTCTCTCTCTTTCTCACTCAGTCTGTCTCTTCTGCCTCTCCCTCTGTTTCTCTCTCACTCCCTCTGTTTCTCTTTCTCTCTCATCTCTCTGTCTCTCTCTCTCTCACTCTCTCTGTCTTTCTCCGTCTCTTTCTCTCTCTCTGTCTGTTTCTCTGTCTCTCTTTTTTTCTCTCTCTCTCAATTTCTCTCTCTCTCTCTCTCTCTCTACATCGGTCTCTCTCTGTCTGTCTCTCTCTGTCTGTCTCTCTCTGTCTGTCTCTCTCTCTCTCTGTGTCCCTGTCTGTCTCTGTCCCTGTCCCTCTCTGTCTCTCTCTGTTTCTCTCTCTCACTCCCTCTGTTTCTCTTTCTCTCTCTCTCTCTGTCTCTCTCTCTCTGTCTCTCTCTCTCTGTCTCTGTCCCTCTCTCTCTCTGTCTCTCTCTGTCTCTCTCTCTCTCTGTCTCTGTCTCTCTCTCTCTCTCTCTCTCTGTCTCTCTCTGTCTCTCTCTCTCTCTGTCTCTGTCTCTCTCTCTCTCTCTCTCTCTGTCTCTCTCTGTCTCTCTCTCTCTCTCTCTCTCTCTGTCTCTCTCTCTCTGTCTCTCTCTGTCTCTCTCTGTCTCTCTCTGTCTCTCTCTGTCTCTGTCCCTGTCCCTCTCTCTCTCTCTCTCTCTCTGTTTCTCTCTCTCACTCCCTCTGTTTCTCTTTCTCTCTCATCTCTCTGTCTCTGTCTCTCTCTGTGTATGTGACTGTCTCTGTCTCTCCCTCATCTCTCTGTCTCTCTCTCTCTGTCTGTTTCTCTCTCTCTCTCTGTCTCTCTCTCTCTATTTCTCTCTCTCTCTGTCTCTGTCTCTGTCTCTCTCTCTGTTTCTCTTTCTCTCTGTCTATCTCTTTCTCTCTGTTTCTCTCTCTCTCTCTGTCTCTGTCTCCGTCTCTCTCTCTCTCTCTCTTTTTCTCTCTCTCTCACTGTCTCTGTCTCTTTCTCTCTCTCTCTGTTTCTCTCCCTCTCTCTGTATTTCCAGACAGGTTTTGCCTCTCCCAGTGGATTCTTGCCCAGGAGCAGGCTTCCTGCCCTCGAGAAGGGTCCTGTTCGGACTGAAACGTGAATTCTGTTTTGCCTCCGCAGATGCTGCCGGACCTGCTGAGTGTTTCCAGCACTCTCTGTGGTCAGGTCACATCTCCAGCACCCACTGTTCACTCCGTTGAGGCCGGGTTTCCCAATTACCTCTTTTACAACGTTTCTGTAAGTTCCTGTGAGCTCTGCCCATTGCGTCATTGCCTTGAGCTGCTCAGTTTGAGGCCTAGTTTGCTACCGAGGCCTGTGTCGAGTTGGGTCAAGCCCATTGGCTATGGTGGACGTTGGGCACCACCCCGCTAATCGGCCCTCAATCAGAGTTGCCGATGACACACACACACCGACCGTGACAAAGGGAAACGTTTCACCTCCCCACCCTCCTGGCCCCCTAGGCCGGACTGTGACCTTTGACCCAGCTGACCGCCCCCGCCCGACTCCCAGGCCTCTCCGCCGGGATCCAGCTGTCGCGGGACAGGCCTCGCCCACTTCCCTTGGTATCCATCTGATCGGGGCCGGAGACCCACTGGAGGGGGCTGTCCACTCCAGCTCCCCCACCCTCACCCCCCCGTGTTCCCCCACCCCCACCTCCGCACCGAGGATCGACCCCCGGCCTCCCTCCCCACCCCACTCCCCTCCCTATCCCTCATCTACCCGCTGTCCCCTCGGCGACATCACCCAGGAGACACGGTGTTCGCTAACACTGCCTATACCGGTAACCTCCTCCAGCCCCTACACCCCTCCCTATCTCTGTAACCTCCTCCAGCACCTACACCCCTCCCTATCTCTGTAACCTCCTCCAGCCCCTACACCCCTCCCTATCCCGGTAACCTCCTCCACTCCCTACACCCCTCCCTATCTCTGTAACCTCCTCCACTCCCTACACCCCTCCCTATCTCTGTAACCTCCTCCAGTCCCTACACCCCTCCCTATCTCCATAACCTCCTTCAGCCCCTACACCCTTCCCTATCTCTGTAACCTCCTCCAGCCCCTACACACCTCCCTATCTCTGTAACCTCCTCCAGCCCCTACAACCCTCCCTATCTCTGTAACCTACTCCAGACACCCCTCCCTATCTCTGTAACCTTCTCCAGACCCTACATCCCTCCCTATCTCTGTAACCTCCTCCAGACCCTACATCCCTCCCTATCTCTGTAACCTCCTCCAGCCCCAACACCCCTCCCTATCTCTGTAACCTCCTCCAGCCCCTACACCCCTCCCTATCCCTGTAACCTCCTCCAGCCCTGACACCCCTCCCTATCTCTGTAACCTCCTCCAGCCCCTACAACCCTCCCTATCTCTGTCACCTCCTCCAGCCCCTACACCCCTCCCTATCTCAGTAACCTCCTCCAGCCCCTACACCCCTCCCTGTCTCTGTAACCTCCTCCAGCCCCTACACCCCCTATCTCTGTAACCTCCTCCTGCCCCTACACCCCCTCCCTATCTCTGTAACCTCCTCCAGCACCTACACCCCTCCCTATCTCAGTAACCTCCTCCAGCCGCTACACCCCTCCCTATCTCTGTAACCTCCTCCAGCCCCTACACCCTCCCTATCTCTGTAACCTCCTCCAGCCCCTACACCCTCCCTATCTCTGTAACCTCCTCCAGACCCTACAACCCTCCCTATCTCTATAACCTCCTCCACTCTCTACACCCCTCCCTATCTTTGTAACCTCCTCCAGCCCCTACAACCCTCCCTATCTCTGTAACCTCCTCCAGCCACTACACCCCTCCCTATCTCTGTAACCTCCTCCAGCCCCTGCACCCCTCCCTATCTCTGTAACCTCCTCCAGCCCCTATACCCCTCCCTATCTCTGTAACCTCCTCCAGCCCCTACACCCTCCCTATCTCTGTAACCTCCTCCAGACCCTACAACCCTCCCTATCTCTATAACCTCCTCCACTCTCTACACCCCTCCCTATCTCTGAAACCTCCTCCAGCCCCTACACCCTCCCTATCTCTGTAACCTCCTCCAGCCCCTACACCCTCCCTATCTCTGTAACCTCCTCCAGCCACTACACCACTCCCTATCTCTGTAACCTCCTCCAGCCCCAACACCCCTCGCTATCTCTGTAAACTCCTCCAGCCTCTACATCCCTCCCTATCTCTGTAACCTCCTCCAGCACCTACACCCCTCCCTATCTCTGTAACCTCCTCCACTCCCTACACCCCTCCCTATCTCTGTAACCTCCTCCAATCCCTACACACCTCCCTATCTCTGTAACCTCCTCCAGACCCTACACCCCTCCCTATCTCTGTAACCTCCTCCAGCCCCTACACTCCTCCCTATCTCTGTAACCTACTCCAGACACCCCTCCCTATCTCTGTAACCTTCTCCAGACCCTACATCCCTCCCTATCTCTGTAACCTCCTCCAGACCCTACATCCCTCCCTATCTCTGTAACCTCCTCCAGCCCCAACACCCCTCCCTATCTCTGTAACCTCCTCCAGCCCCTACACCCCTCCCTATCCCTGTAACCTCCTCCAGCCCTGACACCCCTCCCTATCTCTGTAACCTCCTCCAGCCCCCTACAACCCTCCCTATCTCTGTAACCTCCTCCAGACCCTACATCCTTACCTATCCCTGTAACCTCCTCCAGACCCTACACCCCTCCCTATCTCTGTAACCTCCTCCAGCCCCTACAACACTCCCTATCCCTGTAACCTCCTCCAGCCCATACACCCCTCCCTATCTCTGTAACCTCCTCCAGCCCCCTACAACCCTCCCTATCTCTGTAACCTCCTCCAGCCTGCACAACCCTCCCTATCTCTGTAACCTCCTCCAGCCCCTACAACCCTCCCTATCTCTGTAACCTCCTCCAGCCCCTACACCCCTCCCTATCTCTGTAACGTCCTCCAGCCCCTACACCCCTCCCTATCTCTGTAACCTCCTCCAGTCCCTACACCCCTCCCTATCTCTGTAACCTCCTCCACTCCCTACACCCCTCCCTATCTCTGTAACCCCCTCCAGAACCTACACCCCTCCCTATCTCTGTAACCTCCTCCAGCCCCTACACCCCTCCCGATCTCTGTAACCTCCTCCAGCCCCTACACCCCTCCCTATCTCTGTAACCTCCTCCAGCCCCTACAACTCTCCCAATATCTGTAACCTCCTCCAGCCACTACAACCGTCCCTATCTCTGTAACCTCCTCCAGCCCCTCCACCCTCCCTATCTCTGTAACCTCCTCCAGCCCCTACACCCCTCCCTATCTCTGTAAACTCCTCCAAACCTTACACCCCTCCCTACCTCTGTAAAGTCCTCCAGCCCCTGCAACCCTACCTATCTCTGTAACCTACTCCAGCCCATACACCCCTCCCTATCCCGGTAACCTCCTCCAGCCCCTACACCCCTCCCTATCTCTGTAACCTCCTCCAGCCCCTACACCCCTCCCTATCTCTGTAACCTCCTCCAGCCCCTACACCCCTCCCTATCCCGGTAACCTCCTCCAGTCCCTACACCCCTTGCTATCTCTGTAACCTCCTCCAGCTCCTACACCCCTCCCTATCTCTGTAACCTCCTCCAGCCCTTACACCCCTCCCTATCTCTGTAACCTCCTCCAGCCCCTACATCCCTCCCTATCTCTGTAACCTCCTCCAGCTCCTACATCCCTCCCTATCTCTCTAAACTCCTACAGCCCCTACATCCCTCCAGATCTCTGTAACCTCCTCCAGCCCCTACAACCCTCCCTATCTCTGTAACCTCCTCCAGCACCTCCAACACTCCCTATCTCTGTAACCTCCTCCAGCCCCTACACCCCTCCGTATCTCTGTAACCTCCTCTAGCACGTACACCCCTCCCTATCTCTGTAACCTCCTCCAGCCCCTACACTCCTCCCTATCCCTGTATCCTCCTCCAGACTCTACACCCCTCCCTATCCCTGTAACCTCCTCCAGCCCCTACAACCCTCCCAATCTGTGTAACCTCCTGCAACCCCTACACCCCTCCCTATCTCTGTAACCTCCTCCAGCTCCAAAACCCTTCCTATCTCTGTAACCTCCTCCAGTCCCTACACCCTCACTATCTCTGTAACCTCCTCCAGTTCCTACACCCCTCCCTATCTCTGTAACCTCCTCCAGCCCCTACACCCTCCCTATCTCTGTGATATCCTCCAGCCCCTACACCCCTCCCTATCCCTATAACCACCTCCAGCTGCTACAACCCTTCCTATCTCTGTAACCTCCTCCAGCACCTACAACCCTCCCGATCCCTGTAACCTCCTCAAGGCCCTACAACCCTCCCTATCCCTGTAACCTCCTCCAGCTGCTACAAACTTCCCTATCTCTGTAACCTCCTCCAGCCCCTACCCCCCTCCCTATCTCTGTAACCTCCTCCAGTCCCGACAACACTCCCTATCTTTGTAACCTCCTCCAGCCCCTTCACCCCCTCCTTATCTCTGTAACCTCCTCCAGTCCCTGCAATCCTCCCTATCTCAGTAACATCGTCCAGGCCCTACACCCCCTCACTATCTCTGTACACTCCTCCATCCCCTACACCCCTCCCTATCGCTGTTACCTCCTCCAGTCCCTACACCCCTCCCTATCTCTGCCATCTCCTCCAGCCCCTACACCCCTCCCTACCTCAGTAAGCTCCTCCAGCCCCTACACTCCTCCCTATCTCTGTAACCTCCTCCAGCCCCTACACCCCTCCCTATCTCTGTAACCTCCTCCACCCCTACAACACTCCCTATCTCTGTAACCTCCTCCAGCCCCTACACCACTCTCTATCTCTGTAACCTCCTCCAGCCCCTACACCCCTCCCTATCTATGTAACCTCCTCCAGCCCCTACAACCCTCCCTATCTCTGTAACCTCCTCCAGTCCCTGCACCCTCCCTATTTCTCTAACCTCCTCCTGCCCCGACACCCCTCCCTATCTCTGTAACCTCCTCTAGTCCCTACACCACTCCCTATTTCTGTAACCTCCTCCAGCCCCTACACTCCTCCCTATCTCTGTAACCTCCTCCAGCCCTACACCCCTCCCTATCTCTGTAACCTCCTCCAGCCCCTACACCCCTCCCTATCTCTGTAACCTCCTCCAGCCCCTACACCCCTCCCTATCTATGTAACCTCCTCCAGCCCCTACACCCCTCCCTAACTCTGTACCCTCCTCCAGCCCCTACACCCCTCCCTAACTCTGTACCCTCCTCCAGCCCCTACAACCCTCCAAATCTCTGTAACCACCTCCAGCACCTACAACCCTCCCTATCTCTGTAAACTCCTCCAGCCCCTACACCCCTCCCTATCTCTGTAAACTCCTCCAACCCCTACACCCCTCCCTATCTCTGTAAGCTCCTCCACCCCTACACCCTCCCTATCTCTGTAACCTCCTCCACCCCTACACCCCTCCCTATCTCTGTATCCTCCTACAGCCCCTACACTCCTCCCTATCTCTGTAACATCCTCCAGCCCCTACACACCTCCCTATCTCTGTAACCTCCTCTAGCCGCTACAACACTCCCTATCTCTGTAACCTCCTCTAGCTGCTACAACACTCCCTATCTCTGTAACCTCCTCCAGTCCCTACACCCTCCTATCTCTGTAACCTCCTCCGGTCCCTACACTCCTCCCTATCTCTGTAACATCCTCCAGCCCCTACACACCTCCCTATCTCTGGAACCTCCTCTAGCCGCTACAACACTCCCTATCTCTGTAACCTCCTCCAGCCGCTACACCCCTCCCTATCTCTGTAACCTCCTCCAGCCGCTACATCCCTCCCTACCTCTGTAACCTCCTCCAGCCCCTACACCCCTCCCTATCGCTGTAACTTCCTCCAGTCCCTACAACACTCCCTATCTCTGTAACCTCCTCTAGTCCCTACACCCTCCCTATTTCTGTAACCTCCTCCAGCCCCTACACTCCTCCCTATCTCTGTAACCTCCTCCAGCCCTACACCCCTCCCTATCTCTGTAACCTCCTCCAGCCCCTACACCCCTCCCTATCTCTGTAACCTCCTCCAGCCCCTACACCCCCCCCTAACTCTGTACCCTCCTCCAGCCCCTACAACCCTCCAAATCTCTGTAACCACCTCCAGCACCTACAACCTTCCCTATCCCTGTAACTTCCTCCAGTCCCTACAACACTCCCTATCTCTGTAACCTCCTCCAGCCATTACAACCCTCGCTATATCTTTAACCTCCTCCAGCCCCTACACCCCTCCCTATCTCTGTAACCTCCTCCAGCCCCTACACCCCTCCCTATCTCTGTAACTTCCTCCAGTCCCTACAACACTCCCTATCTCTGTAACCTCCTCCAGCCACTACAACCCTCGCTATATCTTTAACCTCCTCCAGCCCCTACACCCCTCCCTATCTCTGTAACGTCCTCCAGCCCCTACACCCCTCCCTCTCTCTGTAACCTCCTCCAGCCCCTACACCCATCCCTATCTCTTTAACCTCCTCCCGCCCCTTCAAACCTCCCTAGCTCTGTAACCTCCTCCAGTCCCTACACCCTCCTATCTCTGTAACCTCCTCCGGTCCCTACACCCCTCCCTATCTCTGTAACCTCCTCCAGCCCCTTCAACCGTCCCTATCTCTGTAACCTCCTCCAGCCCCAACACCCCTCCCTATCTCTGTAACCTCCTCCAGCCCCTACACCCCTCGCTACCTCTTTAACCTCCTCCAGCCCCTTCACCCCTCCCTATATCTGTAACCTCCTCCAGCCCCTTCGCCCCTCCATATCTCTGTAACCTCCTCCAGCCCCTTCACCCCTCCCTATCTCTGTAACCTCCTCCAGCCCCTATACCCCTCACTACCTCTTTAACCTCCTCCAGCCCCTACACCCCTCCCTACCTCTGTAACCTCCTCCAGCCCCTTCACCCCTCCCTACCTCTGTAACCTCCTCCAGCCCCTACACCCCTCCCTATCTCTGTAACCTCCTCCAGTCCCTACACCCCTCCCTATCTCTGTAACCTCCTCCAGCCCCTACACCCCTCCCTATCTCTGTAACCTCCTCCAGCCCCTTCCCCCCTCCCTACCTCTGTAACCTCCTCCAGCCCCTACACCCCTCCCTATCTCTGTAACCTCCTCCAGTCCCTACACCCCTCCCTATCTCTGTAACCTCCTCCAGCCCCTACACCCCTCCCTATCTCTGTAACCTCCTCCAGCCCCTTCCCCCCTCCCTACCTCTGTAACCTCCTCCAGCCCCTACACCCCTCCCTATCTCTGTAACCTCCTCCAGTCCCTACACCCCTCCCTATCTCTGTAACCTCCTCCAGCCCCTACACCCCTCCCTATCTCTGTAACCTCCTCCAGCACCTACACCCCTCGCTTCCTCTGTAACCCTCCTCCAGCCCCTACACCCCTCCCTATCTCTGTAACCTCCTCCAGCCCCTACAACCCTCCCTATCACTGTAAACTCCTCCAGCCCCTACACCCCTCCCTATCTCTGTAAGCTCCTCCAACCCCTACACCCCTCCCTATCTCTGTAACCTCCTCCTCCCCTACACCCTCCCTATCTCTGTAACCTCCTCCACCCCTACACCCCTCCCTATCTCTGTCACCTCCTCCAGCCCCCTACACCCCTCCCTATCTCTGTAACCTCCTCCAGCCCCTACACACCTCCCTATCTCTGTAACCTCCTCCACCCCTACACCCTCCCTATCTCTGTATCCTCCTACAGCCACTACACCCCTCCCTATCTCTGTAACCTCCTCCAGCCCCTACACTCCTCCCTATCTCTGTAACCTCCTCCAGACCCTACAACCCTCCCTATCTCTGTAACATCCTCCAGCCCCTACACCCCTCCCTATCTCTGTAACCTCCTCCAGCCCCTACACACCTCCCTATCTCTGTAACCTCCTCCAGCCCCTACACCCCTCCCTATTTCTGTAACCTCCTCCAGCCCCTACACACCTCCCTATCTCTGTAACCTCCTCCAGCCCCTACAACCCTCCCTATCTCTTTAACCTCCTCCGCTCCGATCTTCCTACGTTCCAGCCCTCGATGGGCGGCAACCTTCCCCCCACCCCCCCCCACCCCCGGTGAAACATCGGTGAGCACTGGCTCAATGCTCCCCCCTCCCCGGTATTGGTCAGAGATTGACCGGTCTGTTTGGAACCTTTGGTGTCACCTTTGACCCTGGAGCTGAGTTTCCGAAACCCGGATCACGTCCAGCCCTTGTCTCTAACCTCCTCTGGGTGAATGAGTGCGAGGTTTTGGGGCACAGAGAGGGGGGCGGAGGCCGGGGAGGGTGTTGGGGGCTAATAGATCGGGTGTTGCTCTGTCCCTCCCCCCTCCCTTCCCTTTCACTTTGACTCCCCAAGGCCTCTTTAAATGTGGGGGCCATCAGCCCCTCCCCCTCCCTCTGCCCACCCAGGCTTCCCTTACAACCTACCCTTCCCTCCAAGGATTTCATCGCCGGCCCTCCCCGACTCTGCCTATTTCCACCTCCGGTTCAGCGCCCTAACTCCGCCCCAGTCTCAGCTCATCGGCTGCTGGAGCCCTCACCCAGGCCTGGGTTATCTCCAGACCAGACAATTCCCACACACACTTGCCTGTGCTCCCACCTCAGTGAGCTTTACTGTGTATCTAACCCCGTGCTGTACCTGTCCTGGGAGTGTTTGATGGGGACAGTGTAGAGGGAGATTTACTCTGTATCTAACCCCGTGCTGTACCTGTCCTGGGAGTGTTTGATGGGGACAGTGTAGAGGGAGATTTACTCTGTATCTATCCCCGTGCTGTACCTGTCCTGGGAGTGTTTGATGTGGACAGTGTAGAGGGAGCTTTACTCTGTATCTAACCCCGTGCTGTATCTGTCCTGGGAGTGTGTGATGGGGACAGTGTAGAGGGAGATTTACTCTGTATCTAACCCCGTGCTGTACCTGTCCTGGGAGTGTTTGATGGGGACAGTGTAGAGGGAGATTTACTCTGTATCTAACCCCATGCTGTACCTGTCCTGGGCGTGTTTGATGGGGACAGTGTAGAGGGAGATTTACTCTGTATCTAACCCCGTGCTGTACCTGTCCTGGGAGTGTTTGATGGGGACAGTGTAGAGGGAGATTTACTCTGTATCTAACCCCGTGCTGTACCTGTCCTGGGAGTGTTTGATGGGGACAGTGTAGAGGGAGATTTACTCTGTATCTAACCCCGTGCTGTACCTGTCCTGGGAGTGTTTGATGGGGACAGTGTAGAGGGAGCTTTACTCTGTATCTAACCCCGTGCTGTATCTGTCCTGGGAGTGTTTGATGGGGACAATGTAGAGGGAGATTTACTCTGTATCTAACCCCGTGCTGTACCTGTCCTGGGAGTGTTTGATGGGGACAGCGTAGAGGGAGATTTACTCTGTATCTAACCCCGTGCTGTATCTGTCCTGGGAGTGTTTGATGGGGACAATGTAGAGGGAGATTTACTCTGTATCTAACCCCGTGCTTACCTGTCCTGGGAGTGTTTAATGGGGACAGTGTAGAAGGAGATTTACTCTGTATCTAACCCCATGCTGTACCTGTCCTGGGAGTGATTGATGGGGACAGTGTAGAGGGAGATTTACTCTGTATCTAACCCCGTGCTGTACCTGTCCTGGGAGTGTTTGATGGGTACTGTGTAGAGGGAGATTTACTCTGTATCTATCCCCGTGCTGTACCTGTCCTGGGAGTGTTTGATGGGAACAGTGTAGAGGGAGCTTTACTCTGTATCTAACACCATGCTGTACCTGTCCTGGGAGTGTTTGATGGGGACAGTGTAGAGGGAGCTTTACTCTGTGTCTAACCTCTTGCTGTACCTGTCCTGGGCGTGTTTGATGGGGACAGTGTAGAGGGAGTTTACTCTGTATCTAACCCCGTGCTGTATCTGTCCTGGGAGTGTTTGATGAGGACAGTGTAGATGGAGATTTACTCTGTATCTAACCCCGTGTTGTACCTGTCCTGGGAGTGTTTGATGGGGACAGTGTAGAGGGAGATTTACTCTGTATCTAACCCCGTGCTGTACCTGTCCTGGGAGTGTTTGATGGGGACAGTGTAGAGGGAGCTTTACTCTGTATCTAACCCCGTGCTGTACCTGTCCTGGGAGTGTTTGATGGGGACAGTGTAGAGGGAGCTTTACTCTGTATCTAACCCTGTGCTGTACCTGTCCTGGGAGTGTTTGATGGGGACAGTGTAGAGGGAGATTTACTCTGTATCTAACCCCGTGCTGTACCTGTCCATGGAGTGTTTGATGGGGACAGTGTAGAGGGAGATTTACTCTGTATCTAACCCCATGCTGTACCTGTCCTGGGAGTGATTGATGGGGACAGTGTCGAGGGAGATTTACTCTGTATCTAACCCCGTGCTGTACCTGTCCTGGGAGTGTTTGATGGGTACTGTGTAGAGGGAGATTTTCTCTGTATCTATCCCCGTGCTGTACCTGTCCTGGGAGTGTTTGATGGGGACAGTGTAGAGGGAGCTTTACTCTGTATCTAACACCATGCTGTACCTGTCCTGGGAGTGTTTGATGGGGACAGTGTAGAGGGAGCTTTACTCTGTGTCTAACCTCGTGCTGTACCTGTCCTGGGAGTGTTTGATGGGGACAGTGTAGAGGGAGCTTTACTCTGTGTCTAACCTCGTGCTGTACCTGTCCTGGGAGTGTTTGATGGGGACAGTGTAGAGGGAGCTTTACTCTGTATCTAACCCCGTGCTGTACCTGTCCTGGGAGTGTTTGATGGGGACAGTGTAGAGGGAGCTTTACTCTGTATCTAACCCCGTGCTGTACCTGTCCTGGGAGTGTTTGATGGGGACAGTGTAGAGGGAGATTTACTCTGTATCTAACCCCGTGCTGTATCTGTCCTGGGAGTGTTTGATGGGGACAGTGTAGAGGGAGCTTTACCCTGTATCTAACCCCATGTTGTACCTGTCCTGGGAGTGTTTGATGGGGACAGTGTAGAGGGAGCTTTAGTCTGTATCTAACCCCGTGCTGTATCTGTCCTGGGAGTGTTTGATGGGGACAGTGTAGAGGGAGCTTTACTCTGTATCTAACCCCGTGCTGTATCTGTCCTGGGAGTGCTGATGGGGACAGTGTAGAGGGAGATTTACTCTGTATCTAACCCCGTGCTGTATCTGTCCTGGGAGTGTTTGATGGGGACAATGTAGAGGGAGATTTACTCTGTATCTAACCCCGTGCTGTACCTGTCCTGGGAGTGTTTGATGGGGACGGTGTAGAGGGAGCTTTACTCTGTATCTAACCCCATGCTGTACCTGTCCTGGGAGTGATTGATGGGGACAGTGTAGAGGGAGATTTACTCTGTATCTAACCCCGTGCTGTACCTGTCCTGGGAGTGTTTGATGGGTACTGTGTAGAGGGAGATTTACTCTGTATCTATCCCCGTGCTGTACCTGTCCTGGGAGTGTTTGATGGGAACAGTGTAGAGGGAGATTTACTCTGTATCTATCCCCGTGCTGTACCTGTCCTGGGAGTGTTTGATGGGGACAGTGTAGAGGGAGCTTTACTCTGTATCTAACCCCGTGCTGTACCTGTCCTGGGAGTGTTTGATGGGGACAGTGTAGAGGGAGCTTTACTCTGTGTCTAACCTCTTGCTGTACCTGTCCTGGGCGTGTTTGATGGGGACAGTGTAGAGGGAGTTTACTCTGTATCTAACCCCGTGCTGTATCTGTCCTGGGAGTGTTTGATGAGGACATTGTAGATGGAGATTTACTCTGTATCTAACCCCGTGTTGTACCTGTCCTGGGAGTGTTTGATGGGGACAGTGTAGAGGGAGATTTACTCTGTATCTAACCCCGTGCTGTACCTGTCCTGGGAGTGTTTGATGGGGACAGTGTAGAGGGAGCTTTACTCTGTATCTAACCCCGTGCTGTACCTGTCCTGGGAGTGTTTGATGGGGACAGTGTAGAGGGAGCTTTACTCTGTATCTAACCCCGTGCTGTACCTGTCCTGGGAGTGTTTGATCGGGACAGTGTAGAGGGAGATTTACTCTGTATCTAACCCCGTGCTGTACCTGTCCTGGGAGTGTTTGATGGGGACAGTGTAGAGGGAGCTTTACTCTGTGTCTAACCTCTTGCTGTACCTGTCCTGGGCGTGTTTGATGGGGACAGTGTAGAGGGAGTTTACTCTGTATCTAACCCCGTGCTGTATCTGTCCTGGGAGTGTTTGATGAGGACATTGTAGATGGAGATTTACTCTGTATCTAACCCCGTGTTGTACCTGTCCTGGGAGTGTTTGATGGGGACAGTGTAGAGGGAGATTTACTCTGTATCTAACCCCGTGCTGTACCTGTCCTGGGAGTGTTTGATGGGGACAGTGTAGAGGGAGCTTTACTCTGTATCTAACCCCGTGCTGTACCTGTCCTGGGAGTGTTTGATGGGGACAGTGTAGAGGGAGCTTTACTCTGTATCTAACCCCGTGCTGTACCTGTCCTGGGAGTGTTTGATCGGGACAGTGTAGAGGGAGATTTACTCTGTATCTAACCCCGTGCTGTACCTGTCCATGGAGTGTTTGATGGGGACAGTGTAGAGGGAGATTTACTCTGTATCTAACCCCATGCTGTACCTGTCCTGGGAGTGATTGATGGGGACAGTGTCGAGGGAGATTTACTCTGTATCTAACCCCGTGCTGTACCTGTCCTGGGAGTGTTTGATGGGTACTGTGTAGAGGGAGATTTACTCTGTATCTATCCCCGTGCTGTACCTGTCCTGGGAGTGTTTGATGGGTACTGTGTAGAGGGAGATTTACTCTGTATCTATCCCCGTGCTGTACCTGTCCTGGGAGTGTTTGATGGGAACAGTGTAGAGGGAGCTTTACTCTGTATCTAACACCATGCTGTACCTGTCCTGGGAGTGTTTGATGGGGACAGTGTAGAGGGAGCTTTACTCTGTGTCTAACCTCTTGCTGTACCTGTCCTGGGCGTGTTTGATGGGGACAGTGTAGAGGGAGTTTACTCTGTATCTAACCCCGTGCTGTATCTGTCCTGGGAGTGTTTGATGAGGACAGTGTAGATGGAGATTTACTCTGTATCTAACCCCGTGTTGTACCTGTCCTGGGAGTGTTTGATGGGGACAGTGTAGAGGGAGATTTACTCTGTATCTAACCCCGTGCTGTACCTGTCCTGGGAGTGTTTGATGGGGACAGTGTAGAGGGAGCTTTACTCTGTATCTAACCCCGTGCTGTACCTGTCCTGGGAGTGTTTGATGGGGACAGTGTAGAGGGAGCTTTACTCTGTATCTAACCCCGTGCTGTACCTGTCCTGGGAGTGTTTGATGGGGACAGTGTAGAGGGAGATTTACTCTGTATCTAACCCCGTGCTGTACCTGTCCATGGAGTGTTTGATGGGGACAGTGTAGAGGGAGATTTACTCTGTATCTAACCCCATGCTGTACCTGTCCTGGGAGTGATTGATGGGGACAGTGTCGAGGGAGATTTACTCTGTATCTAACCCCGTGCTGTACCTGTCCTGGGAGTGTTTGATGGGTACTGTGTAGAGGGAGATTTTCTCTGTATCTATCCCCGTGCTGTACCTGTCCTGGGAGTGTTTGATGGGGACAGTGTAGAGGGAGCTTTACTCTGTATCTAACACCATGCTGTACCTGTCCTGGGAGTGTTTGATGGGGACAGTGTAGAGGGAGCTTTACTCTGTGTCTAACCTCGTGCTGTACCTGTCCTGGGAGTGTTTGATGGGGACAGTGTAGAGGGAGCTTTACTCTGTGTCTAACCTCGTGCTGTACCTGTCCTGGGAGTGTTTGATGGGGACAGTGTAGAGGGAGCTTTACTCTGTATCTAACCCCGTGCTGTACCTGTCCTGGGAGTGTTTGATGGGAACAGTGTAGAGGGAGCTTTACTCTGTATCTAACCCCGTGCTGTACCTGTCCTGGGAGTGTTTGATGGGGACAGTGTAGAGGGAGATTTACTCTGTATCTAACCCCGTGCTGTATCTGTCCTGGGAGTGTTTGATGGGGACAGTGTAGAGGGAGCTTTACTCTGTATCTAACCCCGTGTTGTACCTGTCCTGGGAGTGTTTGATGGGGACAGTGTAGAGGGAGCTTTAGTCTGTATCTAACCCCGTGTTGTATCTGTCCTGGGAGTGTTTGATGGGGACAGTGTAGAGGGAGCTTTACTCTGTATCTAACCACGTGCTGTATCTGTCCTGGGAGTGCTGATGGGGACAGTGTAGAGGGAGATTTACTCTGTATCTAACCCCGTGCTGTATCTGTCCTGGGAGTGTTTGATGGGGACAATGTAGAGGGAGATTTACTCTGTATCTAACCCCGTGCTGTACCTGTCCTGGGAGTGTTTGATGGGGACGGTGTAGAGGGAGCTTTACTCTGTATCTAACCCCATGCTGTACCTGTCCTGGGAGTGATTGATGGGGACAGTGTAGAGGGAGATTTACTCTGTATCTAACCCCGTGCTGTACCTGTCCTGGGAGTGTTTGATGGGTACTGTGTAGAGGGAGATTTACTCTGTATCTATCCCCGTGCTGTACCTGTCCTGGGAGTGTTTGATGGGAACAGTGTAGAGGGAGATTTACTCTGTATCTATCCCCGTGCTGTACCTGTCCTGGGAGTGTTTGATGGGGACAGTGTAGAGGGAGCTTTACTCTGTATCTAACCCCGTGCTGTACCTGTCCTGGGAGTGTTTGATGGGGACAGTGTAGAGGGAGCTTTACTCTGTGTCTAACCTCTTGCTGTACCTGTCCTGGGCGTGTTTGATGGGGACAGTGTAGAGGGAGTTTACTCTGTATCTAACCCCGTGCTGTATCTGTCCTGGGAGTGTTTGATGAGGACATTGTAGATGGAGATTTACTCTGTATCTAACCCCGTGTTGTACCTGTCCTGGGAGTGTTTGATGGGGACAGTGTAGAGGGAGATTTACTCTGTATCTAACCCCTTGCTGTACCTGTCCTGGGAGTGTTTGATGGGGACAGTGTAGAGGGAGCTTTACTCTGTATCTAACCCCGTGCTGTACCTGTCCTAGGAGTGTTTGATGGGGACAGTGTAGAGGGAGCTTTACTCTGTATCTAACCCCGTGCTGTACCTGTCCTGGGAGTGTTTGATCGGGACAGTGTAGAGGGAGATTTACTCTGTATCTAACCCCGTGCTGTACATGTCCATGGAGTGTTTGATGGGGACAGTGTAGAGGGAGATTTACTCTGTATCTAACCCCATGCTGTACCTGTCCTGGGAGTGATTGATGGGGACAGTGTCGAGGGAGATTTACTCTGTATCTAACCCCGTGCTGTACCTGTCCTGGGAGTGTTTGATGGGTACTGTGTAGAGGGAGATTTACTCTGTATCTATCCCCGTGCTGTACCTGTCCTGGGAGTGTTTGATGGGGACAGTGTAGAGGGAGCTTTACTCTGTATCTAACACCATGCTGTACCTGTCCTGGGAGTGTTTGATGGGGACAGTGTAGAGGGAGCTTTACTCTGTGTCTAACCTCGTGCTGTACCTGTCCTGGGAGTGTTTGATGGGGACAGTGTAGAGGTGGTTTACTCTGTACCTAACCCCGTGCTGTACCTGTCCTGGGAGTGTTTGATGGGGACAGTGTAGAGGGAGCTTTACTCTGTATCTAACCCCGTGCTGTACCTGTCCTGGGAGTGTTTGATGGGGACAGTGTAGAGGGAGCTTTACTCTGTATCTAACCCCGTGCTGTACCTGTCCTGGGAGTGTTTGATGGGGACAGTGTAGAGGGAGATTTACTCTGTATCTAACCCCGTGCTGTATCTGTCCTGGGAGTGTTTGATGGGGACAGTGTAGAGGGAGATTTACTCTGTATCTAACCCCGTGCTGTACCTGATAAAATACTGCAGATGCTGGAAATCTGTAACAAAAACAAAAATTGCTGGAAAAACTCAGCAGGCCTGACAGCTGAGGTGGTGGGAAAGGCAGGGTTAACGTTTCGAGTCCGTATGACAGTTCTTCAGAACCACAGGAAAGTAATAATGTGGTGAAATAGATGCTGTTGGAGGGGCTGGGACAGGTGAAGCTGGATCAAGGGCCAGTGATCAGTGGAGGCAGAGGAGAGATTGTGAAAGATGTGATAAAGAGAAGGTCAACGGGGTGTTAATGGCGGTGATACTGGCGAAAGGAGGTGCTAAAGGTGACATTCAGAGTAGAAAGCAGCAATGAGCAAGTGACAGACGGCGCTAGTGGGGGTGGGGGTAGGAGACAAGATCAAAATAGGCTCAACGGTGGGGATAAATCCATAAATAGAAAACATTTCCAAAGTAATGTTCATAGAAATAGGTGGGAAAAATATATATATATATATATATATATATATATATAAAAATTAAAAAGTAAATATTTGAGAAAAAGTGGACCAAAAAGGGGGTGGGGATGGGGGAGAGAGCTCCTGGTCTGAAGTTGTTGAACTCAATATTCAGACCGGAACGCTGTAAGGTGCCTAGTCGGAAGATGAGGTGTTGTTCCTCCAGTTTGCGTTGGGCTTCACTGGAACAATGCAGCAAGCCAAGGACAGACATGTGGGCAAGAGAGCAGGGTGGAGTGTTAAAATGGCAAGCGACAGGGAGGTTTGGGTCATTCTTGCGGACAGACCGCAGGTGTTCTGCAAAGCGGTCGCCCAGTTTACGTTTGGTCTCTCCAATGTAGAGGAGACCACATTGGGAGCAACGAATGCAGTAGACTAAGTTGGGGGAAATGCAAGTGAAATGCTGCTTCACTTGAAAGGAGTGTTTGGGCCCTTGGACGGTGAGGAGAGAGGAAATGAAGGGGCAGGTGTTACATCTTTTGCGTGGGCATGGGGTGGTGCCATAGGAGGGGGTTGAGGAGTAGGGGGTGATGGAGGAGTGGACCAGGGTGTCCCGGAGGGAGCGATCCCTAAGGAATGGTAACAGGGACCCAAACACAGTGCGTTCCAGACCCTAACCACTCGATTGACCCTGTCTCCCCCACACTCTCAGACAGTGCGTTCCAGATCCTAACCACTCGATTGACCCTGTCTCCCCCACACTCTCAGACAGTGCGTTCCAGATCCTAACCACTCGATTGACCCTGTCTCCCCCACACTCTCAGACAGTGCGTTCCAGACCCTAACCACTCGATTGACCCTGTCTCCCCCACACTCTCAGACAGTGCGTTCCAGATCCTAACCACTCGATTGACCCAGTCTCCCCCACACTCTCAGACAGTGCGTTCCAGATCCTAACCACTCGATTGACCCTGTCTCCCCCACACTCTCAGACAGTGCGTTCCAGACACTAACCACTCGATTGACCCTGTCTCCCCCACACTCTCAGACAGTGCGTTCCAGACACTAACCTCGCGATTGACCCTGTCTGCCCCACACTCTCAGACAGTGCGTTCCAGATCCTAACCACTCGATTGACCCTGTCTCCCCCACACTCTCAGACAGTGCGTTCCAGATCCTAACCACTCGATTGACCCTGTCTCCCCCACACTCTCAGACAGCGCGTTCCAGATCCTAACCACTCGATTGACCCTGTCTCCCCCACACTCTCACACAGTGCGTTCCAGATCCTAACCACTCGATTGACCCTGTCTCCCCCACACTCTCACACAGTGCGTTCCAGACCCTAACCACTCGATTGACCCTCTCTCCCCCACACTCTCAGACAGTGCGTTCCAGACCCTAACCACTCGATTGACCCTGTCTCCCCCACACTCTCAGACAGTGCGTTCCAGATCCTAACCACTCGATTGACCCTGTCTCCCCCACACTCTCAGACAGTGCGTTCCAGACCATAACCACTCGATTGACCCTGTCTCCCCCACACTCTCAGACAGTGCATTCCAGATCCTAACCACTCGATTGACCCTGTCTCCCCGACACTCTCAGACAGTGCGTTCCAGACCCTAACCTCTCGATTGACCCTGTCTCCCCCACACTCTCAGACAGTGTGTTCCAGATCCTAACCTCTCGATTGACCCTGTCTCCCCCACACTCTCAGACAGTGCGTTCCAGATCCTAACCACTCGATTGACCCTGTCTCCCCCACACTCTCAGACAGTGCGTTCCAGACCCTAACCTCTCGATTGACACTGTCTCCCCCACAGTCTCAGACAGTGTTCCAGATCCTAACCACTCGATTGACCCTGTCTCCCCCACACTCTCAGACAGTGCGTTCCAGATCCTAACCACTCGATTGACCCTGTCTCCCCCACACTCTCAGACAGTGCGTTCCAGATCCTAACCACTCGATTGACCCTGTCTCCCCCACACTCTCAGACAGCGCGTTCCAGATCCTAACCACTCGATTGACCCTGTCTCCACCACACTCTCAGACAGTGCGTTCCAGATCCTAACCACTCGATTGACCCTGTCTCCCCCACACTCTCAGACAGTGCGTTCCAGACCCTAACCACTCAATTGACCCTGTCTCCACCACACTCTCAGACAGTGCGTTCCAGACCCTAACCACTCGATTGACCCTGTCTCCCCCACACTCTCAGACAGTGCGTTCCAGATCCTAACCACTCGATGGACCCTGTCTCCCCCTCACTCTCAGACAGTGCGTTCCAGATCCTAACCACTCGATTGACCCTGTCTCCCCCACACTCTCAGACAGTGCGTTCCAGATCCTAACCACTCGATTGACCCTGTCTCCCCCACACTCTCAGACAGTGCGTTCCAGACCATAACCACTCGATTGACCCTGTCTCCCCCACACTCTCAGACAGTGTGTTCCAGATCCTAACCACTCGATGGACCCTGTCTCCTCCACACTCTCAGACAGTGCGTTCCAGATCCTAACCACTCGATTGACCCTGTCTCCCCCACACTCTCAGACAGTGCGTTCCAGACACTAACCACTCGATTGACCCTGTCTCCCCCACACTCTCAGACAGTGCGTTCCAGACCCTAACCACTCGATTGACCCTGTCTGCCCCACACTCTCAGACAGTGCGTTCCAGATCCTAACCACTCGATTGACCCTGTCTCCCCCACACTCTCAGACAGTGCGTTCCAGATCCTAACCACTCGATTGACCCTGTCTCCCCCACACTCTCAGACAGCGCGTTCCAGATCCTAACCACTCGATTGACCCTGTCTCCCCCACACTCTCACACAGTGCGTTCCAGACCCTAACCACTCGATTGACCCTGTCTCCCCCACACTCTCAGACAGTGCATTCCAGATCCTAACCACTCGATTGACCCTGTCTCCCCCACACTCTCAGACAGTGTGTTCCTGACCCTAACCTCTCGATTGACCCTGTCTCCCCCACACTCTCAGACAGTGTGTTCCAGATCCTAACCTCTCGATTGACCCTGTCTCCCCCACACTCTCAGACAGTGCGTTCCAGATCCTAACCACTCGATTGACCCTGTCTCCCCCACACTCTCAGACAGTGCGTTCCAGACCCTAACCTCTCGATTGACACTGTCTCCCCCACACTCTCAGACAGTGCATTCCAGATCCTAACCACTCGATTGACCCTGTCTCCCCCATACTCTCAGACAGTGCGTTCCAGATCCTAACCACTCGATTGACCCTGTCTCCCCCACACTCTCAGACAGTGCGTTCCAGATCCTAACCACTCGATTGACCCTGTCTCCCCCACACTCTCAGACAGTGCGTTCCAGATCCTAACCACTCGATTGACCCTGTCTCCACCACACTCTCAGACAGTGTGTTCCAGATCCTAACCACTCGATTGACCCTGTCTCCCCCACACTCTCAGACAGTGCGTTCCAGACCCTAACCACTCGATTGACCCTCTCTCCCCCACACTCTCAGACAGTGCGTTCCAGATCCTAACCACTCGATTGACCCTGTCTCCCCCACACTCTCAGACAGTGCGTTCCAGACCCTAACCACTCGATTGACCCTGTCTCCCCCACACTCTCAGACAGTGTGTTCTAGACCCTTACCACTCGATTGACCCTGTCTCCCCCACACTCTCAGACAGTGCGTTCCAGACCCTAACCACTCGATTGACCCTGTCTCCACCACTCTCAGACAGTGCGTTCCAGACCCTAACCATTCGATTGACCCTGTCTCCCCCACACTCTCAGACAGTGCGTTCCAGATCCTAACCACTCGATGGACCCTGTCTCCCCCTCACTCTCAGACAGTGCGTTCCAGATCCTAACCACTCGATTGACCCTGTCTCCCCCACACTCTCAGACAGTGCGTTCCAGATCCTAACCACTCGATTGACCCTGTCTCCCCCACACTCTCAGACAGTGCGTTCCAGACCATAACCACTCGATTGACCCTGTCTCCACCACACTCTCAGACAGTGCGTTCCAGACCCTAACCACTCGATTGACCCTGTCTCCCCCACACTCTCAGACAGTGCGTTCCAGATCCTAACCACTCGATGGACCCTGTCTCCCACTCACTCTCAGACAGTGCGTTCCAGATCCTAACCACTCGATTGACCCTGTCTCCCCCACACTCTCAGACAGTGCGTTCCAGATCCTAACCACTCGATTGACCCTGTCTCCCCCACACTCTCAGACAGTGCGTTCCAGACCATAACCACTCGATTGACCCTGTCTCCCCCACACTCTCAGACAGTGTGTTCCAGATCCTAACCACTCGATTGACCCTGTCTCCTCCACACTCTCAGACAGTGCGTTCTAGATCCTAACCGCTCGATTGACCCTGTCTCCCCCACACTCTCAGACAGTGCGTTCCAGACACTAACCACTCGATTGACCCTGTCTCCCCCACACTCTCAGACAGTGCGTTCCAGACACTAACCTCGCGATTGACCCTGTCTGCCCCACACTCTCAGACAGTGCGTTCCAGATCCTAACCACTCGATTGACCCTGTCTCCCCCACACTCTCAGACAGTGCGTTCCAGATCCTAACCACTCGATTGACCCTGTCTCCCCCACACTCTCACACAGTGCGTTCCAGATCCTAACCACTCGATTGACCCTGTCTCCCCCACACTCTCACACAGTGCGTTCCAGACCCTAACCACTCGATTGACCCTGTCTCCCCCACACTCTCAGACAGTGCGTTCCAGACCCTAACCACTCGATTGACCCTGTCTCCCCCACACTCTCAGACAGTGCGTTCCAGATCCTAACCACTCGATTGACCCTGTCTCCCCCACACTCTCAGACAGTGCGTTCCAGACCCTAACCACTCGATTGACCCTGTCTCCCCCACACTCTCAGGCAGTGCATTCCAGATCCTAACCACTCGATTGACCCTGTCTCCCCCACACTCTCAGACAGTGCGTTCCTGACCCTAACCTCTCGATTGACCCTGTCTCCCCCACACTCTCAGACAGTGTGTTCCAGATCCTAACCTCTCGATTGACCCTGTCTCCCCCACACTCTCAGACAGTGCGTTCCAGATCCTAACCACTCGATTGACCCTGTCTCCCCCACACTCTCAGACAGTGCGTTCCAGACCCTAACCTCTCGATTGACACTGTCTCCCCCACACTCTCAGACATTGTTCCAGATCCTAACCACTCGATTGACCCTGTCTCCCCCATACTCTCAGACAGTGCGTTCCAGATCCTAACCACTCGATTGACCCTGTCTCCCCCACACTCTCAGACAGTGCGTTCCAGACCCTAACCACTCGATTGACCCTGTCTCCCCCACACTCTCAGACAGTGCATTCCAGATCCTAACCACTCGATTGACCCTGTCTCCCCCACACTGTCAGACAGTGCGTTCCAGACCCTAACCACTCGATTGACCCTGTCACCACCACACTCTCAGACAGTGCGTTCCAGATCCTAACCACTTGATTGACACTGTCTCCCCCACACTCTCAGACAGTTCGTTCCAGATCCTAACCACTCGATTGACCCTGTCTCCCCCACACTCTCAGACAGTGCGTTCCAGACCCTAACCACTCGATTGACCCTGTCTCCCCCACACTCTCAGACAGTGCGTTCCAGATCCTTACCACTCGATTGACCCTGTCTCCCCCACACTGTCAGACAGTGCGTTCCAGATCCTAACCACTCGATTGACCCTGTCTCCCCCACACTCTCGGACAGTGCGTTCCAGATCCTAACCACTCGATTGACCCTGTCTCCCCCACACTCTCAGACAGTGCGTTCCAGACCCTAACCACTCGATTGACCCTGTCTCCCCCACACTCTCAGACAGTGTGTTCTAGACCCTTACCACTCGATTGACCCTGTCTCCCCCACACTCTCAGACAGTGCGTTCCAGACCCTAACCACTCGATTGACCCTGTCTCCCCCACACTCTCAGACAGTGCGTTCCAGACCCTAACCACTCGATTGACCCTGTCTCCCCCACACTCTCAGACAGTGCGTTCCAGATCCTAACCACTCGATTGACCCTGTCTCCCCCACACTCTCAGACAGTGCGTTCCAGATCCTAACCACTCGATTGACCCTGTCTCCCCCACACTCTCAGACAGTGCGTTCCAGATCCGAACCACTCGATTGACCCTGTCTCCCCCACACTCTCAGACAGTGCGTTCCAGATCCTAACCACTCGATTGACCCTGTCTTCCCCACACTCTCAGACAGTGCGTTCCAAACCCTAACCACTCGATTGACCCTGTCTCCCCCACACTCTCAGACAGTGCGTTCCAGATCCTAACCACTCGATTGACCCTGTCTCCCCCACACTCTCAGACAGTGCGTTCCAGATCCTAACCACTCGATTGACCCTGTCTCCCCCACACTCTCAGACAGTGCGTTCCTGACCCTAACCTCTCGATTGACCCTGTCTCCCCCACACTCTCAGACAGTGTGTTCCAGATCCTAACCTCTCGATTGACCCTGTCTCCCCCACACTCTCAGACAGTGCGTTCCAGATCCTAACCACTCGATTGACCCTGTCTCCCCCACACTCTCAGACAGTGCGTTCCAGATCCTAACCACTCGATTGACCCTGTCTCCCCCACACTCTCAGACAGTGCGTTCCAGACCCTAACCACTCGATTGACCCTGTCTCCCCCACACTCTCAGACAGTGTGTTCTAGACCCTTACCACTCGATTGACCCTGTCTCCCCCACACTCTCAGACAGTGCGTTCCAGACCCTAACCACTCGATTGACCCTGTCTCCCCCACACTCTCAGACAGTGCGTTCCAGACCCTAACCACTCGATTGACCCTGTCTCCCCCACACTCTCAGACAGTGCGTTCCAGATCCTAACCACTCGATTGACCCTGTCTCCCCCACACTCTCAGACAGTGCGTTCCAGATCCTAACCACTCGATTGACCCTGTCTCCCCCACACTCTCAGACAGTGCGTTCCAGATCCGAACCACTCGATTGACCCTGTCTCCCCCACACTCTCAGACAGTGCGTTCCAGATCCTAACCACTCGATTGACCCTGTCTTCCCCACACTCTCAGACAGTGCGTTCCAAACCCTAACCACTCGATTGACCCTGTCTCCCCCACACTCTCAGACAGTGCGTTCCAGATCCTAACCACTCGATTGACCCTGTCTCCCCCACACTCTCAGACAGTGCGTTCCAGATCCTAACCACTCGATTGACCCTGTCTCCCCCACACTCTCAGACAGTGCGTTCCAGACCCTAACCACTCGATTGACCCTGTCTCCCCTACACTCTCAGACAGTGCGTTCCAGATCCTAACCACTCGATTGACCCTGTCTCCCCCACACTCTCAGACAGTGAATTCCAGATCCTAACCACTCGATTGACCCTGTCTCCCCCACACTCTCAGACAGTGCGTTCCAGACCCTAACCACTCGATTGACCCTGTCTCCCCCACACTGTCAGACAGTGCGTTCCAGATCCTAACCACTCGATTGACCCTGTCTCCCCCACACTCTCACACAGTGCGTTGCAGATCCTAACCACTC
>JANJGN010003353.1:0-46946 GCA_026770705.1 Isurus oxyrinchus
CACCCCCTCCTCACCCTGTCACTGTGTCCGAACCTCGATACTCTCACCCCCTCCTCACCCTGTCACTGTGTCCGAGCCTCGATACACTCACCCCCTCCTCACCCTGTCACTGTGTCCGAGCCTCGATACACTCATCCCCTCCTCACCCTGTCACTGTGTCCGAGCCTCGATACACTCACCCCCTCCTCACCCTGTCACTGTGTCCGAACCTCGATACCCCCTCCTCATCCTGTCACTGTGTCCGAGCCTCGATACACTCACCCCCTCCTCACCCTGTCACTGTGTCCGAGCCTCGATACCTCCTCCACACCCTGTCACTGTGTCTGAGCCTCGATACCCCCTCCTCACCCTGTCACTGTGTCCGAGCCTCGATACCCCCTCCTCACCCTGTCACTGTGTCCGAACCTCGATACACTCACCCCCTCCTCACCCTGTCACTGTGTCCGAGCCTCGATACACTCACCCCCTCCTCACCCTGTCACTGTGTCCGGACCTCGATACACTCACCCCCTCCTCACCCTGTCACTGTGTCCGAGCCTCGATACACTCACCCCCTCCTCACCCTGTCACTGTGTCCGAGCCTCGATACCCCCCTCCTCACCCTGTCACAGTGTCCGAGCCTCGGTACCCCCTCCTCACCCTGTCACTGTGTCCGAGCCTCGATACACTCACCCCCTCCTCACACTGTCACTGTGTCCGAGCCTCGATACACTCACCCCCTCCTCACCCTGTCACTGTGTCCGAGCCTCAATACACTCACCCCCTCCTCACCCTGTCACTGTGTCCGAACCTCGGTACACTCACCCCCTCCTCACCCTGTCACTGTGTCCGAACCTCGATACACTCACCCCCTCCTCACCCTGTCACTGTGTCCGAACCTCGATACCCCCTCCTCACCCTGTCACTGTGTCCGAGCCTCGATACACTCACCCCCTCCTCACCCTGTCACTGTGTCCGAGCCTCGATACACTCACCCCCTCCTCACTCTGTCATTGTGTCCGAGCCTCGATACACTCACCCCCTCCTCACCCTGTCACCATGTCCGAGCCTCGATACACTCACCCCCTCCTCACCCTGTCACTGTGTCCGAACCTCGATACCCGCTCCTCACCCTGTCACTGTGTCCGAGCCTCGATACACTCACCCCCTCCTCACCCTGTCACTGTGTCCGAGCCTCGATACACTCACCCCCTCCTCACCCTGTCACCGTGTCCGAGCCTCGATACCCCCTCCTCACCCTGTCACTGTGTCCGAACCTCGATACACTCACCCCCTCCTCACCCTGTCACTGTGTCCGAGCCTCGATACACTCACCCCCTCCTCACCCTGTCTGTGTGTCCGAGCCTCGATACACTCACCCCCTCCTCACCCTGTCACTGTGTCCGAGCCTCGATACACTCACCCCCTCCTCACCCTGTCACTGTGTCCGAGCCTCGATACCCCCTCCTCACCCTGTCACAGTCTCCGAGCCTCGGTACCCCCTCCTCACCCTGTCACTGTGTCCGAGCCTCGATACACTCACCCCCTCCTCACCTTGTCACTGTGTCCGAGCCTCGATACCCCCTCCTCACCCTGTCACTGTGTCCGAGCCTCGATACCCCCTCCTCACCCTGTCACTGTGTCCGAACCTCGATACCCCCTCCACACCCTGTCACTGTGTCCGAGCCTCAATACGCTCACCCCCTCCTCACCCTGTCACTGTGTCCGAGCCTCGATACCCCCTCCTCACCCTGTCACTGTGTCCGAGCCTTGATACCCCCTCCTCACCCTGTCACTGTGTCCGAGCCTCGATACACTCACCCCCTCCTCACCCTGTCACTGTGTCCGAACCTCGATACACTCACCCCCTCCTCACCCTGTCACTGTGTCCGAGCCTCGATACCCCCTCCTCACCCTGTCACTGTGTCCGAGCCTCGATACCCCCTCCTCACCCTGTCACTGTGTCCGAACCTCGATACCCCCTCCTCACCCTGTCACTGTGTCCGAGCCTCGATACCCCCTCCTCACCCTGTCACTGTGTCCGAGCCTCGATACCCCCTCCTCACCCTGTCACTGTGTCCGAGCCTCGATACCCCCTCCTCACCCTGTCACTGTGTCCGAGCCTCGATACACTCACCCCCTCCTCACCCTGTCACTGTGTCCGAGCCTCGATACCCCCTCCTCACCCTGTCACTGTGTCCGATCCTCGATACACTCACCCCCTCCTCACCCTGTTACTGTGTCCGAACCTCGATACCCCCTCCTCACCCTGTCACTGTGTCCGAGCCTCGATACCCCCTCCTCACCCTGTCACTGTGTCCGAGCCTCGATACACTCACCCCCTCCTCACCCTGTCACTGTGTCCGAACCTCGATACCCCCTCCTCACCCTGTCACTGTGTCCGAGCCTCGATACACTCACCCCCTCCTCACCCTGTCACTGTGTCCGAACCTCGATACCCCCTCCTCACCCTGTCACTGTGTCCAAGCCTCGATCCACTCACCCCCTCCTCACCCTGTCACTGTGTCCGAACCTCGATACGCTCACCCCCTCCTCACCCTGTCACTGTGTCCGAGCCTCGATACACTCACCCCTCCTCACCCTGTCACTGTGTCCGAGCCTCGATACACTCACCCCCTCCTCACCCTGTCACTGTGTCCGAACCTCGATACCCCCTCCTCACCCTGTCACTGTGTCCGAGCCTCGATACACTCACCCCCTCCTCACCCTGTCACTGTGTCCGAGCCTCGATACGCTCACCCCCTCCTCACCCTGTTACTGTGTCCGAGCCTCGATACGCTCACCCCCTCCTCACCCTGTCACTGTGTCCGAGCCTCGATACACTCACCCCCTCCTCACCCTGTCACTGTGTCCGAGCCTCGATACACTCACCCCCTCCTCACCCTGTCACTGTGTCCGAGCCTCGATACCCCCTCCTCACCCTGTCACTGTGTCCGAGCCTCGATACACTCACCCCCTCCTCACCCTGTCACTGTGTCCGAACCTCGATACACTCCCCCCCTCCCTCCCCTCCCCCGTGACTCCCCCCTGACCCTCGATACCCCCCTCCCCCCCTCCTCCCCTCCCTGTGACTCCCCCCCGACCCTCGATCCACCCCCCTTCCCCCCTCCTCCCCTCCCTGTGACTCCCCTCTGCCCCTCGATACCCTCCCTCCTCCTCACCCCTGTGTGCCGGAGGTGTGAGCTGCTCCCTGTTTTCTGTCCTCTGTCCGCAGGCGCAGTTTGTCAAGGACCGGAACTCCACCCTGCGGCTGGCCAGCCTGGGCTCGGACGACGAAGATGAGGTGGACGCCATGCCAGACCGCGTGCAGATGACCTGGACCCGGGACAAGTACCTGGGAGAGAAGCAGCGCAGCCGAGCGCAGACCCCCGAGGGTTTTCGCGATCTCCTCAGTATCCGCCCGTAAGTGACGGCAGCGGTCGCGCCCTTCTCCCCTCCCCCCCCGCCCAGCGCCCCCTCCCTCCCACCCCCCTGTGCCCCCATCTCCACCCATCCCCAACGGTTGGTGGGTTATGGGGGGGGTGCGGGTATGGGTTCGTGCTGTGCAGTGAGGCTGAGTTGTGTGGGGGATGCGGGTATGGGATCGTGCTGTGCAGTGAGGCGGGGTTATGGGTAGGGGTGTGGGTATGGGATCGTGCTGTGCAGTGAGGCGGGGTTATGGGGAGGGGTGTGGGTATGGGATCGTGCTGTGCAGTGAGGCAGGGCTATGGGATCGTGCTGTGCAGTGAGGTGGGGCTATGGGATCGTGCTGTGCAGTGAGGCGGGGCTATGGGATCGTGCTGTGCAGTGAGGCGGGGTTATGGGGAGGGGTGTGGGTATGGGATCGTGCTGTGCAGTGAGGCGGGGCTATGGGATCGTGCTGTGCAGTGAGGCGGGGTTATGGGGAGGGGTGTGGGTATGGGATCGTGCTGTGCAGTGAGGCGGGGCTATGGGATCGTGCTGTGCAGTGAGGCGGGGTTATGGGATCGTGCTGTGCAGTGAGGCGGGGTTATGGGGAGGGGTGTGGGTATGGGATCGTGCTGTGCAGTGAGGCGGGGTTATGGGGAGGGGTGTGGGTATGGGATCGTGCTGTGCAGTGAGGCGGGGTTATGGGATCGTGCTGTGCAGTGAGGCGGGGTTATGGGTAGGGGTGTGGGTATGGGATCGTGCTGTGCAGTGAGGCGGGGTTATGGGGGGGTGTGAGTATGGGATCGTGCTGTGCAGTGAGGCGGGGCTATGGGATCGTGCTGTGCAGTGAGGCGGGGTTATGGGATCGTGCTGTGCAGTGAGGCTGGGGTTATGGGATCGTGCTGTGCAGTGAGGCTGGGGTTATGGGATCGTGCTGTGCAGTGAGGCGGGGCTATGGGATCGTGCTGTGCAGTGAGGCGGGGTTATGGGTAGGGGTGTGGGTATGGGATCGTGCTGTGCAGTGAGGCGGGGTTATGGGGAGGGGTGTGGGTATGGGATCGTGCTGTGCAGTGAGGCGGGGCTATGGGATCGTGCTGTGCAGTGAGGCGGGGTTATGGGTAGGGGTGTGGGTATGGGATCGTGCTGTGCAGTGAGGCGGGGTTATGGGGAGGGGTGTGGGTATGGGATCGTGCTGTGCAGTGAGTCGGGGTTATGGAGAGGGGTGTGGGTATGGGATCGTGCTGTGCAGTGAGGCGGGGCTATGGGATCGTGCTGTGCAGTGAGGCGGGGTTATGGGATTGTGCTGTGCAGTGAGGTGGGGCTATGGGATCGTGCTGTGCAGTGAGGCGGGGTTATGGGGAGGGGTGTGGGTATGGGATCGTGCTGTGCAGTGAGGCGGGGCTATGGGATCGTGCTGTGCAGTAAGGCGGGGTTATGGGGAGGGGTGTGGGTATGGGATCGTGCTGTGCAGTGAGGCGGGGTTATGGGATCGTGCTGTGCAGTGAGGCGGGGTTATGGGTAGGGGTGTGGGTATGGGATCGTGCTGTGCAGTGAGGCGGGGTTATGGGATCGTGCTGTGCAGTGAGGCTGGGGTTATGGGATCGTGCTGTGCAGTGAGGCACGGTTATGGGGGGTGCGGGTATGGGATCGTGCTGTGCAGTGAGGCGGGGTTATGGGGAGGGGTGTGGGTTATGGGATCGTGCTGTGCAGTGAGGCGGGGCTATGGGATCGTGCTGTGCAGTGAGGCGGGGTTATGGGGAGGGGTGTGGGTATGGGATCGTGCTGTGCAGTGAGGCGGGGTTATGGGGAGGGGTGTGGGTTATGGGATCGTGCTGTGCAGTGAGGCGGGGCTATGGGATCGTGCTGTGCAGTGAGGCGGGGTTATGGGGAGGGGTGTGGGTTATGGGATCGTGCTGTGCAGTGAGGCGGGGTTATGGGGAGGGGTGTGGGTATGGGATCGTGCTGTTCAGTGAGGCGGGGTTATGGGATCGTGCTGTGCAGTGAGGCGGGGTTATGGGGAGGGGTGTGGGTATGGGATCGTGCTGTGCAGTGAGGCGGGGCTATGGGATCGTGCTGTGCAGTGAGGCGGGGTTATGGGGGTGTGGGTACGGGATCATGCTGTGCAGTGAGGCGGGGCTATGGGATCGTGCTGTGCAGTGAGGCGGGGCTATGGGATCGTGCTGTGCAGTGAGGCGGGGTTATGGGTAGGGGTGCGGGTATGGGATCGTGCTGTGCAGTGAGGCGGGGTTATGGGGAGGGGTGTGGGTATGGGATCGTGCTGTGCAGTGAGGCGGGGTTATGGGGAGGGGTGTGGGTATGGGATCGTGCTGTGCAGTGAGGCCAGGTTATGGGATCGTGCTGTGCAGTGAGGCGGGGCTATGGGATCGTGCTGTGCAGTGAGGCGGGGTTATGGGATCGTGCTGTGCAGTGAGGCGGGGTTATGGGGAGGGGTGTGGGTATGGGATCGTGCTGTGCAGTGAGGCGGGGTTATGGGTAGGGGTGTGGGTATGGGATCGTGCTGTGCAGTGAGGCGGGGTTATGGGATCGTGCTGTGCAGTGAGGCGGGGCTATGGGATCGTGCTGTGCAGTGAGGCGGGGTTATGGGGAGGGGTGTGGGTATGGGATCGTGCTGTGCAGTGAGGCGGGGCTATGGGATCGTGCTGTGCAGTGAGGCGGGGTTATGGGATCGTGCTGTGCAGTGAGGCGGGGTTATGGGGAGGGGTGTGGGTACGGGATCGTGCTGTGCAGTGAGACGGGGTTATGGGATCGTGCTGTGCAGTGAGGCGGGGTTATGGGGAGGGGTGTGGGTATGGGATCGTGCTGTGCAGTGAGGCGGGGTTATGGGATCGTGCTGTGCAGTGAGGCGGGGTTATGGGGAGGGGTGTGGGTATGGGATCGTGCTGTGCAGTGAGGCGGGGTTATGGGGAGGGGTGTGGGCTATGGGATCGTGCTGTGCAGTGAGGCGGGGCTATGGGTAGGGGTGCGGGTATGGGATCGTGCTGTGCAGTGAGGCGGGGTTATGGGGAGGGGTGTGGGTATGGGATCGTGCTGTGCAGTGAGGCGGGGCTATGGGATCGTGCTGTGCAGTGAGGCGGGGTTATGGGGGTGTGGGTATGGGATCGTGCTGTGCAGTGAGGCGGGGTTATGGGATCGTGCTGTGCAGTGAGGTGGGGCTATGGGATCGTGCTGTGCAGTGAGACGGGGTTATGGGGGGTGTGGGTATGGGATCGTGCTGTGCAGTGAGGCGGGTCTATGGGATCGTGCTGTGCAGTGAGGCGGGGTTATGGGGAGGGGTGTGGGTATGGGATCGTGCTGTGCAGTGAGGCGGGGCTATGAGATCGTGCTGTGCAGTGAGGCGGGTCTATGGGATCGTGCTGTGCAGTGAGGCGGGGTTATGGGGAGGGGTGTGGGTTATGGGATCGTGCTGTGCAGTGAGGCGGGGTTATGGGATCGTGCTGTGCAGTGAGGCGGGGTTATGGGGAGGGGTGTGGGTATGGGATCGTGCTGTGCAGTGAGGCGGGGTTATGGGATCGTGCTGTGCAGTGAGGCGGGTCTATGGGATCGTGCTGTGCAGTGAGGCGGGGTTATGGGGAGGGGTGTGGGTATGGGATCGTGCTGTGCAGTGAGGTGGGGTTATGGGGAGGGGTGTGGGTATGGGATCGTGCTGTGCAGTGAGGCGGGGTTATGGGGAGGGGTGTGGGTTATGGGATCGTGCTGTGCTGTGAGGCGGGGCTATGGGATCGTGCTGTGCAGTGAGGCGGGGCTATGGGATCGTGCTGTGCAGTGAGGCGGGGCTATGGGTAGGGGTGTGGGTATGGGATCGTGCTGTGCAGTGAGGCGGGGCTATGGGATCGTGCTGTGCAGTGAGGCGGGGTTATGGGGAGGGGTGTGGGTATGGGATCGTGCTGTGCAGTGAGGCGGGGTTATGGGTAGGGGTGTGGGTATGGGATCGTGCTGTGCAGTGAGCGGGGTTATGGGGAGGGGTGTGGGTATGGGATCGTGCTGTGCAGTGAGGCGGGGTTATGGGATCGTGCTGTGCAGTGAGGCTGGGGTTATGGGATCGTGCTGTGCAGTGAGGCAGGGTTATGGGGGGTGCGGGTATGGGATCGTGCTGTGCAGTGAGGCGGGGTTATGGGGAGGGGTGTGGGTTATGGGATCGTGCTGTGCAGTGAGGTGGGGCTATGGGATCGTGCTGTGCAGTGAGGCGGGGTTATGGGGAGAGGTGTGGGTATGGGATCGTGCTGTGCAGTGAGGCGGGGTTATGGGGAGGGGTGTGGGTTATGGGATCGTGCTGTGCAGTGAGGCGGGGCTATGGGATCGTGCTGTGCAGTGAGGCGGGGTTATGGGGAGGGGTGTGGGTTATGGGATCGTGCTGTGCAGTGAGGCGGGGTTATGGGGAGGGGTGTGGGTATGGGATCGTGCTGTGCAGTGAGGCGGGGTTATGGGATCGTGCTGTGCAGTGAGGCGGGGTTATGGGGAGGGGTGTGGGTATGGGATCGTGCTGTGCAGTGAGGCGGGGCTATGGGATCGTGCTGTGCAGTGAGGCGGGGTTATGGGGGTGTGGGTACGGGATCGTGCTGTGCAGTGAGGCGGGGCTATGGGATCGTGCTGTGCAGTGAGGCGGGGCTATGGGATCGTGCTGTGCAGTGAGGCGGGGTTATGGGTAGGGGTGCGGGTATGGGATCGTGCTGTGCAGTGAGGCGGGGTTATGGGGAGGGGTGTGGGTATGGGATCGTGCTGTGCAGTTAGGCGGGGTTATGGGGAGGGGTGTGGGTATGGGATCGTGCTGTGCAGTGAGGCCAGGTTATGGGATCGTGCTGTGCAGTGAGGCGGGGCTATGGGATCGTGCTGTGCAGTGAGGCGGGGTTATGGGATCGTGCTGTGCAGTGAGGCGGGGTTATGGGGAGGGGTGTGGGTATGGGATCGTGCTGTGCAGTGAGGCGGGGTTATGGGTAGGGGTGTGGGTATGGGATCGTGCTGTGCAGTGAGGCGGGGTTATGGGATCGTGCTGTGCAGTGAGGCGGGGCTATGGGATCGTGCTGTGCAGTGAGGCGGGGTTATGGGGAGGGGTGTGGGTATGGGATCGTGCTGTGCAGTGAGGCGGGGCTATGGGATCGTGCTGTGCAGTGAGGCGGGGTTATGGGATCGTGCTGTGCAGTGAGGCGGGGTTATGGGGAGGGGTGTGGGTACGGGATCGTGCTGTGCAGTGAGACGGGGTTATGGGATCGTGCTGTGCAGTGAGGCGGGGTTATGGGGAGGGGTGTGGGTATGGGATCGTGCTGTGCAGTGATGCGGGGTTATGGGATCGTGCTGTGCAGTGAGGCGGGGTTATGGGGAGGGGTGTGGGTATGGGATCGTGCTGTGCAGTGAGGCGGGGTTATGGGGAGGGGTGTGGGCTATGGGATCGTGCTGTGCAGTGAGGCGGGGCTATGGGTAGGGGTGCGGGTATGGGATCGTGCTGTGCAGTGAGGCGGGGTTATGGGGAGGGGTGTGGGTATGGGATCGTGCTGTGCAGTGAGGCGGGGCTATGGGATCGTGCTGTGCAGTGAGGCGGGGTTATGGGTAGGGGTGTGGGTATGGGATCGTGCTGTGCAGTGAGGCGGGGTTATGGGATCGTGCTGTGCAGTGAGGCGGGGTTATGGGGGTGTGGGTATGGGATCGTGCTGTGCAGTGAGGCGGGGTTATGGGATCGTGCTGTGCAGTGAGGTGGGGCTATGGGATCGTGCTGTGCAGTGAGACGGGGTTATGGGGGGTGTGGGTATGGGATCGTGCTGTGCAGTGAGGCGGGTCTATGGGATCGTGCTGTGCAGTGAGGCGGGGTTATGGGGAGGGGTGTGGGTATGGGATCGTGCTGTGCAGTGAGGCGGGGTATGAGATCGTGCTGTGCAGTGAGGCGGGTCTATGGGATCGTGCTGTGCAGTGAGGCGGGGTTATGGGGAGGGGTGTGGGTTATGGGATCGTGCTGTGCAGTGAGGCGGGGTTATGGGATCGTGCTGTGCAGTGAGGCGGGGTTATGGGGAGGGGTGTGGGTATGGGATCGTGCTGTGCAGTGAGGCGGGGTTATGGGATCGTGCTGTGCAGTGAGGCGGGTCTATGGGATCGTGCTGTGCAGTGAGGCGGGGTTATGGGGAGGGGTGTGGGTATGGGATCGTGCTGTGCAGTGAGGTGGGGTTATGGGGAGGGGTGTGGGTATGGGATCGTGCTGTGCAGTGAGGCGGGGTTATGGGGAGGGGTGTGGGTTATGGGATCGTGCTGTGCTGTGAGGCGGGGCTATGGGATCGTGCTGTGCAGTGAGGCGGGGCTATGGGTAGGGGTGTGGGTATGGGATCGTGCTGTGCAGTGAGGCGGGGCTATGGGATCGTGCTGTGCAGTGAGGCGGGGTTATGGGGAGGGGTGTGGGTATGGGATCGTGCTGTGCAGTGAGGCGGGGCCTTGGGATCGTGCTGTGCAGTGAGGCGGGGTTATGGGTGGGGGTGTGGGTATGGGATCGTGCTGTGCAGTGAGGCGGGGTTAAGGGGAGGGGTGTGGGTATGGGATCGTGCTGTGCAGTGAGGCGGGGTTATGGGTAGGGGTGTGGGTATGGGATCGTGCTGTGCAGTGAGCGGGGTTATGGGGAGGGGTGTGGGTATGGGATCGTGCTGTGCAGTGAGCGGGGTTGTGGGGAGGGGTGTGGGTATGGGATCGTGCTGTGCAGTGAGGCGGGGTTATGGGGAGGGGTGTGGGTATGGGATCGTGCTGTGCAGTGAGCGGGGTTATGGGGAGGGGTGTGGGTATGGGATCGTGCTGTGCAGTGAGGCGGGGCTATTGGGATCGTGCTGTGCAGTGAGGCGGGGCTATGGGTAGGGGTGTGGGTATGGGATCGTGCTGTGCAGTGAGGTGGGGTTATGGGGAGGGGTGTGGGTATGGGATCGTGCTGTGCAGTGAGGCGGGGTTATGGGTAGGGGTGTGGGTATGGGATCGTGCTGTGCAGTGAGGCGGGGTTATGGGATCGTGCTGTGCAGTGAGGTGGGGCTATGGGATCGTGCTGTGCAGTGAGGCGGGGTTATGGGGAGGGGTGTGGGTATGGGATTGTGCTGTGCAGTGAGGCGGGGTTATGGGATCGTGCTGTGCAGTGAGGCGGGGTTATGGGATCGTGCTGTGCAGTGAGGCGGGGTTATGGGATCGTGCTGTGCAGTGAGGCGGGGTTATGGGTAGGGGTGTGGGTATGGGATCGTGCTGTGCAGTGAGGCGGGGTTATGGGGCTGTGGGTATGGGATCGTGCTGTGCAGTGAGGTGGGGCTATGGGATCGTGCTGTGCAGTGAGGCGGGGTTATGGGTAGGGGTGTGGGTATGGGATCGTGCTGTGCAGTGAGGCGGGGTTATGGGATCGTGCTGTGCAGTGAGGCGGGGCTATGGGATCGTGCTGTGCAGTGAGGCGGGGTTATGGGATCGTGCTGTGCAGTGAGGCGGGGTTATGGGATCGTGCTGTGCAGTGAGGCGGGGTTATGGGATCGGGCTGTGCAGTGAGGCGGGGCTATGGGATCGTGCTGTGCAGTGAGGCGGGGTTATGGGATCGTGCTGTGCAGTGAGGCGGGGTTATGGGGAGGGGTGTGGGTATGGGATCGTGCTGTGCAGTGAGGCGGGCTTATGGGGAGGGGTCTGGGTATGGGATCGTGCTGTGCAGAGAGGCGGGGCTATGGGATCATGCTGTGCAGTGAGGCGGGGCTATGGGATCGTGCTGTGCAGTGAGGCGGGGTTATGGGGGGTGTGGGTATGGGATCGTGCTGTGCAGTGAGGCGGGGCTATGGGATCGTGCTGTGCAGTGAGGCGGGGCTATGGGATCGTGCTGTGCAGTGAGGCGGGGTTATGGGATCGTGCTGTGCAGTGAGGTGGGGCTATGGGATCGTGCTGTGCAGTGAGGTGGGGTTATGGGATCGTGCTGTGCAGTGAGGTGGGGCTATGGGATCGTGCTATGCAGTGAGGCGGGGTTATGGGTAGGGGTGTGGGTATGGGATCGTGCTGTGCAGTGAGGCGGGGTTATGGGGAGGGGTGTGGGTATGGGATCGTGCTGTGCAGTGAGGCGGGGTTATGGGGAGGGGTGTGGGTATGGGATCATGCTGTGCAGTGAGGCGGGGCTATGGGATCGTGCTGTGCAGTGAGTCGGGGTTATGGGTAGGGGTGTGGGTATGGGATCGTGCTGTGCAGTGAGGTGGGGCTATGGGATCGTGCTGTGCAGTGAGGCGGGGTTATGGGTAGGGGTGTGAGTATGGGATCGTGCTGTGCAGTGAGGCGGGGTTATGGGATCGTGCTGTGCAGTGAGGTGGGTCTATGGGATCGTCCTGTGCAGTGAGGTGGGGCTATGGGATCGTGCTGTGCAGTGAGGTGGGGCTATGGGATCGTGCTGTGCAGTGAGGCGGGGTTATGGGGGTGTGGGTATGCGATCGTGCTGTGCAGTGAGGCGGGGCTATGGGATCGTGCTGTGCAGTGAGGCGGGGTTATGGGTAGGGGTGTGGGTATGGGATCGTGCTGTGCAGTGAGGCGGGGCTATGGGAACATGCTGTGCAGTGAGGTGGGGTTATGGGTAGGGGTGTGGGTATGGGATCGTGCTGTGCAGTGAGGCGGGGTTATGGGAACGTGCTGTGCAGTGAGGCGGGGTTATGGGGAGGGGTGTGGGTATGGGATCGTGCTGTGCAGTGAGGCGGGGTTATGGGGAGGGGTGTGGGTATGGGATCGTGCTGTGCAGTGAGGTGGGGTTATGGGTAGGGGTGTGGGTATGGGATCGTGCTGTGCAGTGAGGCGGGGCTATGGGATCGTGCTGTGCAGTGAGGCGGGATTATGGGATCGTGCTGTGTAGTGAGGCGGGATTATGGGATCGTGCTGTGCAGTGAGGCGGGGTTATGGGGAGGGGTGTGGGTATGGGATCGTGCTGTGCAGTGAGGCGGGGCAATGGGATCGTGCTGTGCAGTGAGGCGGGGTTATGGGGAGGGGTGTGGGTATGGGATCGTGCTGTGCAGTGAGGCGGGGTTATGGGATCGTGCTGTGCAGTGAGGCGGGGTTATGGGGAGGGGTGTGGGTATGGGATCGTGCTGTGCAGTGAGGCGGGGTTATGGGGAGGGGTGTGGGTATGGGATCGTGCTGTGCAGTGAGGCGGGGTTATGGGGAGGGGTGTGGGTATGGGATCGTGCTGTGCAGTGAGGCGGGGTTATGGGTAGGGGTGTGGGTATGGGATCGTGCTGTGCAGTGACGCGGGGTTATGGGAAGGGGTATGGGCATGGGATAGTGCTGTGCAGTGAGGCGGGGTTATGGGGATGTGGGTATGGGATCGTGCTGTGCAGTGAGGCGGGGTTATGGGGGGTGTGGGTATGGGATCGTGCTGTGCAGTGAGGCGGGGTTATGGGGGGTGTGGGTATGGGATCGTGCTGTGCAGTGAGGCGGGGCTATGGGATCGTGCTGTGCAGAGAGGCGGGGTTATGGGTAGGGGTGTGGGTATGGGATCGTGCTGTGCAGTGAGGCGGGGCTATGGGATCGTGCTGTGCAGTGAGGCGGGGTTATGGGTAGGGGTGTGGGTATGGGATCGTGCTGTGCAGTGAGGTGGGGCTATGGGATCGTGCTGTGCAGTGAGGCAGGGCTGTGGGATCGTACTGTGCAGAGAGGCGGGGTTATGGGGGGTGTGGGTATGGGATCGTGCTGTGCAGTGAGGCGGGGTTATGGGATCGTGCTGTGCAGTGAGTCGGGGTTATGGGGAGGGGTGTGGGTATGGGATCGTGCTGTGCAGTGAGGCGGGGTTATGGGATCGTGCTGTGCAGTGAGGCGGGGTTATGGGATCGTGCTGTGCAGTGAGGCGGGGCTATGGGATCGTGCTGTGCAGTGAGTCGGGGTTATGGGTAGGGGTGTGGGTATGGGATCGTGCTGTGCAGTGAGGCGGGGCTATGGGATCGTGTTCTGCAGAGAGGCGGGGCTATGCGATCGTGCTGTGCAGTGAGGCGGGGTTATGGGATCGTGCTGTGCAGAGAGGCAGGGTTATGGGGAGGGGTGTGGGTATGGGATCGTGCTGTGCAGTGAGGCGGGGCTATGGGATCGTGCTGTGCAGTGAGACGGGGCTATGGGATCGTGCTGTGCAGTGAGACGGGGTTATGGGGAGGGGTGTGGGTATGGGATCGTGCTGTGCAGTGAGGCGGGGTTATGGGTAGGGGTGTGGGTATGGGATCGTGCTGTGCAGTGAGGCGGGGCTATGGGATCGTGCTGTGCAGTGAGGCGGGGTTATGGGTAGGGGTGTGGGTATGGGATCGTGCTGTGCAGTGAGGCGGGGTTATGGGTAGGGGTGTGGGTATGGGATCGTGCTGTGCAGTGAGGCGGGGCTATGGGTAGGGGTGTGGGTATGCGATCGTGCTGTGCAGTGAGGCGGGGTTATGGGATCGTGCTGTGCAATGAGGCGGGGTTATGGGGAGGGGTGTGGGTATGGGATCGTGCTGTGCCGTGAGGCGGGGCTATGGGATCGTGCTGTGCAGTGAGGCTGGGGTTATGGGGGGGTGTGGGTATGGGATCGTGCTGTGCAGTGAGGCGGGGCTATGGGATCGTGCTGTGCAGTGAGGCGGGGTTATGGGATCGTGCTGTGCAGTGAGGTGGGGCTATGGGATCGTGCTGTGCGGTGAGGTGGGGTTATGGGGAGGGGTGTGGGTATGGGATCGTGCTGTGCAGTGAGGCGGGGTTATGGGGAGGGGTGTGGGTATGGGATCGTGCTGTGCAGTGAGGCGGGGTTATGGGGAGGGGTGTGGGTATGGGATCGTGCTGTGCAGTGAGGCGGGGTTATGGGGAGGGGTGTGGGTATGGGATCGTGCTGTGCAGTGAGGCGGGGTTATGGGGAGGGGTGTGGGTATGGGATCGTGCTGTGCAGTGAGGCGGGGTTATGGGGAGGGGTGTGGGTATGGGATCGTGCTGTGCAGTGAGGCGGGGTTATGGGTAGGGGTGTGGGTATGGGATCGTGCTGTGCAGTGACGCGGGGTTATGGGAAGGGGTATGGGCATGGGATCGTGCTGTGCAGTGAGGCGGGGTTATGGTGATGTGGGTATGGGATCGTGCTGTGCAGTGAGGCGGGGTTATGGGGGGTGTGGGTATGGGATCGTGCTGTGCAGTGAGGCGGGGTTATGGGGGGTGTGGGTATGGGATCGTGCTGTGCAGTGAGGCGGGGCTATGGGATTGTGCTGTGCAGAGAGGCGGGGTTATGGGTAGGGGTGTGGGTATGGGATCGTGCTGTGCAGTGAGGCGGGGCTATGGGATCGTGCTGTGCAGTGAGGCGGGGTTATGGGTAGGGGTGTGTTTATGGGATCGTGCTGTGCAGTGAGGCGGGGCTATGGGATCGTGCTGTGCAGTGAGGCAGGGCTGTGGGATCGTGCTGTGCAGAGAGGCGGGGTTATGGGGGGTGTGGGTATGGGATCGTGCTGTGCAGTGAGGTGGGGCTATGGGATCGTGCTGTGCAGTGAGGTGGGGTTATGGGATCGTGCTGTGCAGTGAGGCGGGGTTATGGGTAGGGGTGTGGGTATGGGATCGGGCTGTGCAGTGAGGCGGGGTTATGGGGAGGGGTGTGGGTATGGGATCGTGCTGTGCAGTGAGGCGGGGCTATGGGATCGTGCTGTGCAGTGAGGCGGGGTTATGGGGAGGGGTGTGGGTATGGGATCGTGCTGTGCAGTGAGGTGGGGCTATGGGATCGTGCTGTGCAGTGAGGCGGGGTTATGGGGAGGGGTGTGGGTATGGGATCGTGCTGTGCAGTGAGGCAGGGTTATGGGATCGTGCTGTGCAGTGAGGTGGGGCTATGGGATCGTGCTGTGCAGTGAGGTGGGGCTATGGGATCGTGCTGTGCAGTGAGGCGGGGTTATGGGATCGTGCTGTGCAGTGAGGTGGGGTTATGGGGAGGGGTGTGGGTATGGGATCGTGCTGTGCAGTGAGGTGGGGCTATGGGATCGTGCTGTGCAGTGAGGCGTGGTTATGGGGGATGCGGGTATGGGATCGTGCTGTGCAGTGAGGCGGGGTTATGGGTAGGGGTGTGGGTATGGGATCGTGCTGTGCAGTGAGGCGGGGCTATGGGATCGTGCTGTGCAGTGAGGCGGTGCTATGGGATCGTGCTGTGCAGTGAGGCGGGGTTATGGGATCGTGCTGTGAGGTGAGGCGGGGTTATGGGTAGGGGTGTGGGCTATGGGATCGTGCTGTGCAGTGAGGCGGGGTTATGGGGAGGGGTGCGGGTATGGGATCGTGCTGTGCAGTGAGGCGGGGTTATGGGGAGGGGTGTGGGTATGGGATCGTGCTGTGCAGTGAGGCGGGGTTATGGGATCGTGCTGTGCAGTGAGGCGGGGTTATGGGTAGGGGTGTGGGTATGGGATCGTGCTGTGCAGTGAGGCGGGGTTATGGGGGGGTGTGAGTATGGGATCGTGCTGTGCAGTGAGGCGGGGCTATGGGATCGTGCTGTGCAGTGAGGCGGGGTTATGGGATCGTGCTCTGCAGTGAGGCTGGGGTTATGGGATCGTGCTGTGCAGTGAGGCTGGGGTTATGGGATCGTGCTGTGCAGTGAGGCGGGGCTATGGGATCGTGCTGTGCAGTGAGGCGGGGTTATGGGTAGGGGTGTGGGTATGGGATCGTGCTGTGCAGTGAGGCGGGGTTATGGGGAGGGGTGTGGGTATGGGATCGTGCTGTGCAGTGAGGCGGGGCTATGGGATCGTGCTGTGCAGTGAGGCGGGGTTATGGGTAGGGGTGTGGGTATGGGATCGTGCTGTGCAGTGAGGCGGGGTTATGGGGAGGGGTGTGGGTATGGGATCGTGCTGTGCAGTGAGTCGGGGTTATGGAGAGGGGTGTGGGTATGGGATCGTGCTGTGCAGTGAGGCGGGGCTATGGGATCGTGCTGTGCAGTGAGGCGGGGTTATGGGATCGTGCTGTGCAGTGAGGTGGGGCTATGGGATCGTGCTGTGCAGTGTGGCGGGGTTATGGGGAGGGGTGTGGGTATGGGATCGTGCTGTGCAGTGAGGCGGGGCTATGGGATCGTGCTGTGCAGTAAGGCGGGGTTATGGGGAGGGGTGTTGGTATGGGATCGTGCTGTGCAGTGAGGCGGGGTTATGGGATCGTGCTGTGCAGTGAGGCGGTGTTATGGGTAGGGGTGTGGGTATGGGATCGTGCTGTGCAGTGAGGCGGGGTTATGGGATCGTGCTGTGCAGTGAGGCTGGGGTTATGGGATCGTGCTGTGCAGTGAGGCACGGTTATGGGGGGTGCGGGTATGGGATCGTGCTGTGCAGTGAGGCGGGGTTATGGGGAGGGGTGTGGGTTATGGGATCGTGCTGTGCAGTGAGGCGGGGCTATGGGATCGTGCTGTGCAGTGAGGCGGGGTTATGGGGAGGGGTGTGGGTATGGGATCGTGCTGTGCAGTGAGGCGGGGTTATGGGGAGGGGTGTGGGTTATGGGATCGTGCTGTGCAGTGAGGCGGGGCTATGGGATCGTGCTGTGCAGTGAGGCGGGGTTATGGGGAGGGGTGTGGGTTATGGGATCGTGCTGTGCAGTGAGGCGGGGTTATGGGGAGGGGTGTGGGTATGGGATCGTGCTGTGCAGTGAGGCGGGGTTATGGGATCGTGCTGTGCAGTGAGGCGGGGTTATGGGGAGGGGTGTGGGTATGGGATCGTGCTGTGCAGTGAGGCGGGGCTATGGGATCGTGCTGTGCAGTGAGGCGGGGTTATGGGGGTGTGGGTACGGGATCATGCTGTGCAGTGAGGCGGGGCTATGGGATCGTGCTGTGCAGTGAGGCGGGGCTATGGGATCGTGCTGTGCAGTGAGGCGGGGTTATGGGTAGGGGTGTGGGTATGGGATCGTGCTGTGCAGTGAGGCGGGGTTATGGGGAGGGGTGTGGGTATGGGATCGTGCTGTGCAGTGAGGCGGGGTTATGGGATCGTGCTGTGCAGTGAGGCGGGTCTATGGGATCGTGCTGTGCAGTGAGGCGGGGTTATGGGGAGGGGTGTGGGTATGGGATCGTGCTGTGCAGTGAGGCCAGGTTATGGGATCGTGCTGTGCAGTGAGGCGGGGCTATGGGATCGTGCTGTGCAGTGAGGCGGGGTTATGGGATCGTGCTGTGCAGTGAGGCGGGGTTATGGGGAGGGGTGTGGGTATGGGATCGTGCTGTGCAGTGAGGCGGGGTTATGGGTAGGGGTGTGGGTATGGGATCGTGCTGTGCAGTGAGGCGGGGTTATGGGATCGTGCTGTGCAGTGAGGCGGGGCTATGGGATCGTGCTGTGCAGTGAGGCGGGGTTATGGGGAGGGGTGTGGGTATGGGATCGTGCTGTGCAGTGAGGCGGGGCTATGGGATCGTGCTGTGCAGTGAGGCGGGGTTATGGGATCGTGCTGTGCAGTGAGGCGGGGTTATGGGGAGGGGTGTGGGTATGGGATCGTGCTGTGCAGTGAGGCGGGGCCTTGGGATCGTGCTGTGCAGTGAGGCGGGGTTATGGGTGGGGGTGTGGGTATGGGATCGTGCTGTGCGGTGAGGCGGGGTTAAGGGGAGGGGTGTGGGTATGGGATCGTGCTGTGCAGTGAGGCGGGGTTATGGGTAGGGGTGTGGGTATGGGATCGTGCTGTGCAGTGAGCGGGGTTATGGGGAGGGGTGTGGGTATGGGATCGTGCTGTGCAGTGAGCGGGGTTGTGGGGAGGGGTGTGGGTATGGGATCGTGCTGTGCAGTGAGGCGGGGTTATGGGGAGGGGTGTGGGTATGGGATCGTGCTGTGCAGTGAGCGGGGTTATGGGGAGGGGTGTGGGTATGGGATCGTGCTGTGCAGTGAGGCGGGGCTATGGGATCGTGCTGTGCAGTGAGGCGGGGCTATGGGTAGGGGTGTGGGTATGGGATCGTGCTGTGCAGTGAGGTGGGGTTATGGGGAGGGGTGTGGGTATGGGATCGTGCTGTGCAGTGAGGCGGGGTTATGGGTAGGGGTGTGGGTATGGGATCGTGCTGTGCAGTGAGGCGGGGTTATGGGATCGTGCTGTGCAGTGAGGTGGGGCTATGGGATCGTGCTGTGCAGTGAGGCGGGGTTATGGGGAGGGGTGTGGGTATGGGATTGTGCTGTGCAGTGAGGCGGGGTTATGGGATCGTGCTGTGCAGTGAGGCGGGGTTATGGGATCGTGCTGTGCAGTGAGGCGGGGTTATGGGATCGTGCTGTGCAGTGAGGCGGGGTTATGGGTAGGGGTGTGGGTATGGGATCGTGCTGTGCAGTGAGGCGGGGTTATGGGGCTGTGGGTATGGGATCGTGCTGTGCAGTGAGGTGGGGCTATGGGATCGTGCTGTGCAGTGAGGCGGGGTTATGGGTAGGGGTGTGGGTATGGGATCGTGCTGTGCAGTGAGGCGGGGTTATGGGATCGTGCTGTGCAGTGAGGCGGGGCTATGGGATCGTGCTGTGCAGTGAGGCGGGGTTATGGGATCGTGCTGTGCAGTGAGGCGGGGTTATGGGATCGTGCTGTGCAGTGAGGCGGGGTTATGGGATCGGGCTGTGCAGTGAGGCGGGGCTATGGGATCGTGCTGTGCAGTGAGGCGGGGTTATGGAATCGTGCTGTGCAGTGAGGCGGGGTTATGGGGAGGGGTGTGGGTATGGGATCGTGCTGTGCAGTGAGGCGGGCTTATGGGGAGGGGTCTGGGTATGGGATCGTGCTGTGCAGAGAGGCGGGGCTATGGGATCATGCTGTGCAGTGAGGCGGGGCTATGGGATCGTGCTGTGCAGTGAGGCGGGGTTATGGGGGGTGTGGGTATGGGATCGTGCTGTGCAGTGAGGCGGGGCTATGGGATCGTGCTGTGCAGTGAGGCGGGGCTATGGGATCGTGCTGTGCAGTGAGGCGGGGTTATGGGATCGTGCTGTGCAGTGAGGTGGGGCTATGGGATCGTGCTGTGCAGTGAGGTGGGGTTATGGGATCGTGCTGTGCAGTGAGGTGGGGCTATGGGATCGTGCTATGCAGTGAGGCGGGGTTATGGGTAGGGGTGTGGGTATGGGATCGTGCTGTGCAGTGAGGCGGGGTTATGGGGAGGGGTGTGGGTATGGGATCGTGCTGTGCAGTGAGGCGGGGTTATGGGGAGGTGTGTGGGTATGGGATCATGCTGTGCAGTGAGGCGGGGCTATGGGATCGTGCTGTGCAGTGAGTCGGGGTTATGGGTAGGGGTGTGGGTATGGGATCGTGCTGTGCAGTGAGGTGGGGCTATGGGATCGTGCTGTGCAGTGAGGCGGGGTTATGGGTAGGGGTGTGAGTATGGGATCGTGCTGTGCAGTGAGGCGGGGTTATGGGATCGTGCTGTGCAGTGAGGTGGGTCTATGTGATCGTCCTGTGCAGTGAGGTGGGGCTATGGGATCGTGCTGTGCAGTGAGGTGGGGCTATGGGATCGTGCTGTGCAGTGAGGCGGGGTTATGGGGGTGTGGGTATGCGATCGTGCTGTGCAGTGAGGCGGGGCTATGGGATCGTGCTGTGCAGTGAGGCGGGGTTATGGGTAGGGGTGTGGGTATGGGATCGTGCTGTGCAGTGAGGCGGGGCTATGGGAACATGCTGTGCAGTGAGGTGGGGTTATGGGTAGGGGTGTGGGTATGGGATCGTGCTGTGCAGTGAGGCGGGGTTATGGGAACGTGCTGTGCAGTGAGGCGGGGTTATGGGGAGGGGTGTGGGTATGGGATCGTGCTGTGCAGTGAGGCGGGGTTATGGGAACGTGCTGTGCAGTGAGGCGGGGCTACGGGATCGTGCTGTGCAGTGAGGCGGGGTTATGGGTAGGGGTGTGGGTATGGGATCGTGCTGTGCAGTGAGGCAGGGCTATGGGATCGTGCTGTGCAGTGAGGTGGGGTTATGGGATCGTGCTGTGCAGTGAGGCAGGGTTATGGGAAGGGGTGTGGGTATGGGATCGTGCTGTGCAGTGAGGCGGGGTTATGGGGAGGGGTGTGGGTATGGGATCGTGCTGTGCAGTGAGGCGGGGTTATGGGGGTGTGGGTATGGGATCGTGCTGTGTAGTGAGGCGGGGTTATGGGGGGTGTGGGTATGGGATCGTGCTGTGCAGTGAGGCGGGGTTATGGGTAGGGGTGTGGGTATGGGATCGTGCTGTGCAGTGAGGCGGGGTTATGGGGAGGGGTGTGGGTATGGGATCGTGCTGTGCAGTGAGGTGGGGTTATGGGTAGGGGTGTGGGTATGGGATCGTGCTGTGCAGTGAGGCGGGGCTATGGGATCGTGCTGTGCAGTGAGGCGGGATTATGGGATCGTGCTGTGCAGTGAGGCGGGATTATGGGATCGTGCTGTGCAGTGAGGCGGGGTTATGGGGAGGGGTGTGGGTATGGGATCGTGCTGTGCAGTGAGGCGGGGCAATGGGATCGTGCTGTGCAGTGAGGCGGGGTTATGGGGAGGGGTGTGGGTATGGGATCGTGCTGTGCAGTGAGGCGGGGTTATGGGATCGTGCTGTGCAGTGAGGCGGGGTTATGGGGAGGGGTGTGGGTATGGGATCGTGCTGTGCAGTGAGGCGGGGTTATGGGGAGGGGTGTGGGTATGGGATCGTGCTGTGCAGTGAGGCGGGGTTATGGGGAGGGGTGTGGGTATGGGATCGTGCTGTGCAGTGAGGCGGGGTTATGGGTAGGGGTGTGGGTATGGGATCGTGCTGTGCAGTGACGCGGGGTTATGGGAAGGGGTATGGGCATGGGATCGTGCTGTGCAGTGAGGCGGGGTTATGGGGGGTGTGGGTATGGGATCGTGCTGTGCAGTGAGGCGGGGTTATGGGGGGTGTGGGTATGGGATCGTGCTGTGCAGTGAGGCGGGGCTATGGGATCGTGCTGTGCAGAGAGGCGGGGTTATGGGTAGGGGTGTGGGTATGGGATCGTGCTGTGCAGTGAGGCGGGGCTATGGGATCGTGCTGTGCAGTGAGGCGGGGTTATGGGTAGGGGTGTGGGTATGGGATCGTGCTGTGCAGTGAGGCGGGGCTATGGGATCGTGCTGTGCAGTGAGGCAGGGCTGTGGGATCGTGCTGTGCAGAGAGGCGGGGTTATGGGGGGTGTGGGTATGGGATCGTGCTGTGCAGTGAGGCGGGGTTATGGGATCGTGCTGTGCAGTGAGTCGGGGTTATGGGGAGGGGTGTGGGTATGGGATCGTGCTGTGCAGTGAGGCGGGGTTATGGGATCGTGCTGTGCAGTGAGGCGGGGTTATGGGATCGTGCTGTGCAGTGAGGCGGGGCTATGGGATCGTGCTGTGCAGTGAGTCGGGGTTATGGGTAGGGGTGTGGGTATGGGATCGTGCTGTGCAGTGAGGCGGGGCTATGGGATCGTGTTCTGCAGAGAGGCGGGGCTATGCGATCGTGCTGTGCAGTGAGGCGGGGTTATGGGATCGTGCTGTGCAGAGAGGCGGGGTTATGGGGAGGGGTGTGGGTATGGGATCGTGCTGTGCAGTGAGGCGGGGCTATGGGATCGTGCTGTGCAGTGAGACGGGGCTATGGGATCGTGCTGTGCAGTGAGACGGGGTTATGGGGAGGGGTGTGGGTATGGGATCGTGCTGTGCAGTGAGGCGGGGTTATGGGTAGGGGTGTGGGTATGGGATCGTGCTGTGCAGTGAGGCGGGGCTATGGGATCGTGCTGTGCAGTGAGGCGGGGTTATGGGTAGGGGTGTGGGTATGGGATCGTGCTGTGCAGTGAGGCGGGGTTATGGGTAGGGGTGTGGGTATGGGATCGTGCTGTGCAGTGAGGCGGGGCTATGGGTAGGGGTGTGGGTATGCGATCGTGCTGTGCAGTGAGGCGGGGTTATGGGATCGTGCTGTGCAGTGAGGCGGGGTTATGGGGAGGGGTGTGGGTATGGGATCGTGCTGTGCCGTGAGGCGGGGCTATGGGATCGTGCTGTGCAGTGAGGCTGGGGTTATGGGGGGGTGTGGGTATGGGATCGTGCTGTGCAGTGAGGCGGGGCTATGGGATCGTGCTGTGCAGTGAGGCGGGGTTATGGGATCGTGCTGTGCAGTGAGGTGGGGCTATGGGATCGTGCTGTGCGGTGAGGTGGGGTTATGGGGAGGGGTGTGGGTATGGGATCGTGCTGTGCAGTGAGGCGGGGTTATGGGGAGGGGTGTGGGTATGGGATCGTGCTGTGCAGTGAGGCGGGGTTATGGGGAGGGGTGTGGGTATGGGATCGTGCTGTGCAGTGAGGCGGGGTTATGGGGAGGGGTGTGGGTATGGGATCGTGCTGTGCAGTGAGGCGGGGTTATGGGGAGGGGTGTGGGTATGGGATCGTGCTGTGCAGTGAGGCGGGGTTATGGGGAGGGGTGTGGGTATGGGATCGTGCTGTGCAGTGAGGCGGGGTTATGGGTAGGGGTGTGGGTATGGGATCGTGCTGTGCAGTGACGCGGGGTTATGGGAAGGGGTATGGGCATGGGATCGTGCTGTGCAGTGAGGCGGGGTTATGGGGATGTGGGTATGGGATCGTGCTGTGCAGTGAGGCGGGGTTATGGGGGGTGTGGGTATGGGATCGTGCTGTGCAGTGAGGCGGGGTTATGGGGGGTGTGGGTATGGGATCGTGCTGTGCAGTGAGGCGGGGCTATGGGATTGTGCTGTGCAGAGAGGCGGGGTTATGGGTAGGGGTGTGGGTATGGGATCGTGCTGTGCAGTGAGGCGGGGCTATGGGATCGTGCTGTGCAGTGAGGCGGGGTTATGGGTAGGGGTGTGGGTATGGGATCGTGCTGTGCAGTGAGGCGGGGCTATGGGATCGTGCTGTGCAGTGAGGCAGGGCTGTGGGATCGTGCTGTGCAGAGAGGCGGGGTTATGGGGGGTGTGGGTATGGGATCGTGCTGTGCAGTGAGGTGGGGCTATGGGATCGTGCTGTGCAGTGAGGTGGGGTTATGGGATCGTGCTGTGCAGTGAGGCGGGGTTATGGGTAGGGGTGTGGGTATGGGATCGTGCTGTGCGGTGAGGCGGGGTTATGGGGAGGGGTGTGGGTATGGGATCGTGCTGTGCAGTGAGGCGGGGCTATGGGATCGTGCTGTGCAGTGAGGCGGGGTTATGGGGAGGGGTGTGGGTATGGGATCGTGCTGTGCAGTGAGGTGGGGCTATGGGATCGTGCTGTGCAGTGAGGCGGGGTTATGGGGAGGGGTGTGGGTATGGGATCGTGCTGTGCAGTGAGGCAGGGTTATGGGATCGTGCTGTGCAGTGAGGTGGGGCTATGGGATCGTGCTGTGCAGTGAGGTGGGGCTATGGGATCGTGCTGTGCAGTGAGGCGGGGTTATGGGATCGTGCTGTGCAGTGAGGTGGGGTTATGGGGAGGGGTGTGGGTATGGGATCGTGCTGTGCAGTGAGGTGGGGCTATGGGATCGTGCTGTGCAGTGAGGCGTGGTTATGGGGGATGCGGGTATGGGATCGTGCTGTGCAGTGAGGCGGGGTTATGGGTAGGGGTGTGGGTATGGGATCGTGCTGTGCAGTGAGGCGGGGCTATGGGATCGTGCTGTGCAATGAGGCGGGGCTATGGGATCGTGCTGTGCAGTGAGGCGGGGTTATGGGATCGTGCTGTGAGGTGAGGCGGGGTTATGGGTAGGGGTGTGGGCTATGGGATCGTGCTGTGCAGTGAGGCGGGGCTATGTGATCGTGCTGTGCAGTGAGGTGGGGCTATGGGAACGTGCTGTGCAGTGAGGCGGGGTTATGGGATCGTGCTGTGCAGTGAGGCGGGGTTATGGGATCGTGCTGTGCAGTGAGGCGGGGTTATGGGTAGGGGTGTGGGTATAGGATCGTGCTGTGCAGTGAGGCGGGGTTATGGGGGGTATGGGATCGTGCTGTGCAGTGAGGCGGGGTTATGGGGGGTATGGGATCGTGCTGTGCAGTGAGGCGGTGTTATGGGGAGGGGTTTGGGTATGGGATCGTGCTGTGCAGTGAGGCGGGGTTATGGGGAGGGGTGTGGGTATGGGATCGTGCTGTGCAGTGAGGCGGGGCTATGGGGGGGTGTGGGTATGGGATCGTGCTGTGCAGTGAGGCGGGGTTATGGGATCGTGCTGTGCAGTGAGGCGGGGCTATGGGATCGTGCTGTGCAGTGAGGCGGGATTATGGGATCGTGCTGTGCAGTGAGGCGGGGTTATGGGTACGGGTGTGGGTATGAGATCGTGCTGTGCAGTGAGGCGGGGCTATGGGATCGTGCTGTGCATAGAGGCGGGGCTATGGGATCGTGCTGTGCAGTGAGGCGGGGTTATGGGTAGGGGTGTGGGTATGGGATCGTGCTGTGCAGTGATGCGGGGTTATGGGGGGTGTGGGTATGGGATCGTGCTGTGCAGTGAGGCGGGGTTATGGGGAGGGGTGTGGGTATGGGATCGTGCTGTGCAGTGAGGCGGGGCTATGGGATCGTGCAGTGCAGAGAGGCGGGGCTATGAGATCGTGCTGTGCAGTGAGGCGGTGCTATGGGATCGTGCTATGCAGTGAGGCGGGGTTATGGGGAGGGGTGTGGGTATGGGATCGTGCTGTGCAGTGAGGCGGGGTTATGGGGAGGGGTGTGGGTATGGGATCGTGCTGTGCAGTGAGGCGGGGTTATGGGGAGGGGTGTGGGTATGGGATCGTGCTGTGCAGTGAGGCGGGGCTATGGGATCGTGCTGTGCAGTGAGGCGGGGTTATGGGGAGGGGTGTGGGTATGGGATCGTGCTGTGCAGTGAGGCGGGGTTATGGGGAGGGGTGTGGGTATGGGATCGTGCTGTGCAGTGAGGCGGGGTTATGGGGAGGGGTGTGGGTATGGGATCGTGCTGTGCAGTGAGGCGGGGTTATGGGGGGTGTGGGTATGGGATCGTGCTGTGCAGTGAGGTGGGGCTATGGGATCGTGCTGTGCAGTGAGGCGGGGTTATGGGATCGTGCTGTGCAGTGAGGCGGGGTTATGGGGAGGGGTGTGGGTATGGGATCGTGCTGTGCAGTGAGGTGGGGTTATGGGATCGTGCTGTGCAGTGAGGCGGGGTTATGGGGAGGGGTGTGGGTTATGGGATCGTGCTGTGCAGTGAGGCGGGGTTATGGGGAGGGGTGTGGGTATGGGATCGTGCTGTGCAGTGAGGTGGGGATATGGGATCGTGCTGTGCAGTGAGGCGGGGCCTTGGGATCGTGCTGTGCAGTGAGGCGGGATTATGGGTAGGGGTGTGGGTATGGGATCGTGCTGTGCAGTGAGGCGGGGTTATGGGATCGTGCTGTGCAGTGAGGCGGGGCCTTGGGATCGTGCTGTGCAGTGAGGCGGGGTTATGGGTAGGGGTGTGGTATGGGATCGTGCTGTGCAGTGAGGCGGGGTTATGGGATCGTGCTGTGCAGTGAGGCGGGGCTATGGGATCGTGCTGTGCAGTGAGGCGGGGTTATGGGATCGTGCTGTGCAGTGAGGCGGGGTTATGGGGAGGGGTGTGGGTATGGGATCGTGCTGTGCAGTGAGGTGGGGTTATGGGTAGGGGTGTGGGTATGGGATCGTGCTGTGCAGTGAGGCGGGGCTATGGGATCGTGCTGTGCAGTGAGGCGGGGCTATGGGATCGTGCTGTGCAGTGAGGCAGGGTTATGGGGAGGGGTGTGGGTATGGGATCGTGCTGTGCAGTGAGGCGGGGCTATGGGATCGTGCTGTGCAGTGAGGCAGGGTTATGGGGAGGGGTGTGGGTATGGGATCGTGCTGTGCAGTGAGGCGGGGCTATGGGATCGTGCTTGCAGTGAGGCGGGGTTATGGGGAGGGGTGTGGGTATGGGATCGTGCTGTGCAGTGAGGCGGGGTTATGGGGAGGGGTGTGGGTATGGGATCGTGCTGTGCAGTGAGGCGGTGTTATGGGATCGTGCTGTGCAGTGAGGCGGGGTTATGGGATCGTGCTGTGCAGTGAGGCGGGGCTATGGGTAGGGGTGTGGGTATGGGATCGTGCTGTGCAGTGAGGCGGGGTTATGGGGAGGGGTGTGGGTATGGGATCGTGCTGTGCAGTGAGGCGGGGTTATGGGGAGGGGTGTGGGTATGGGATCGTGCTGTGCAGTGAGGCGGGGTTATGGGATCATGCTGTGCAGTGAGGCGGGGTTATGGGATCGTGCTGTGCAGTGAGGCGGGGCTATGGGTAGGGGTGTGGGTATGGGATCGTGCTGTGCAGTGAGGCAGGGTTATGGGGAGGGGTGTGGGTATGGGATCGTGCTGTGCAGTGAGGCAGGGTTATGGGGAGGGGTGTGGGTATGGGATCGTGCTGTGCAGTGAGGCGGGGCTATGGGATTGTGCTGTGCAGTGAGGCGGGGTTATGGGGAGGGGTGTGGGTATGGGATCGTGCTGTGCAGTGAGGCGGGGTTATGGGGAGGGGTGTGGGTATGGGATCGTGCTGTGCAGTGAGGCGGGGTTATGGGGAGGGGTGTGGGTATGGGATCGTGCTGTGCAGTGAGGCGGGGTTATGGGGAGGGGTGTGGGTATGGGATCGTGCTGTGCAGTGAGGCGGGGTTATGGGGAGGGGTGTGGGTTAAAGACTGCGAGAGAGAAACGAACCAAGAGTGAACAGGGTCGATGCCCCCTCCCCCTCCCGCCCCGGTCCTCGCCGCGCGGGTACACGGGTACACGGGTACACCCACAGGCACCGTCGGGGAGGGGCTTCCGGGGTGTTGACCCAGTCTGGCTGTGTGACACTCTCATCTCCCTCCCCTCACCGCAGGGACCAGTCCAACGTCCGGAGGATGCACACAGCTGTCAAGCTGAACGAAGTGATCGTCAACAAATCGCACGACGCTCGGCTTGTCCTCCTCAACATGCCCGGGCCACCCAGGAACCCGGACGGTGACGAGAACTGTATCCTTTCCCTCGTGGGTTCGGCAGGGTGGGAGGGGGTGGTGGGGGGTGTCCACAGACTCTCCCTTGCTGTGTGTGAGCGTGTGTGGCTCAGTATTACCTGCTGGGTGTCAAAATTGCGTTGTTGCCTAAGAATAGAGCCTGGGATCATGCTGTGCAGTGAGGCTGGGGTATGGGGGGGGTGCGGGTATGGGATCGTGCTGTGCTGTGAGGCTGGGGTATGGGGGGTGCGGGTATGGGATCGTGCTGTGCAGTGAGGCTGGGGTATGGGGGTGTGCGGGTATGGGATTGTGCTGTGCAGTGAGGCTGGGGTATGGGGGGTGCGGGTATGGGATCATGCTGTGCAGTGAGGCTGGGGTATGGGGGTGTGCGGGTATGGGATCGTGCTGTGCAGTGAGGCTGGGGTATGGGGGTGTGCGCGTATGGGATCGTGCTGTGCTGTGAGGCTGGGGTATGGGGGGGGTGTGGGTATGGGATCGTGCTGTGCTGTGAGGCTGGGGTATGGGGGGGTGTGGGTTATGGGATCGTGCTGTGCAGTGAGGCTGGGGTATGGGGGTGTGGGTATGGGATCGTGCTGTGCTGTGAGGCTGGGGTATGGGGGGGTGTGGGTTATGGGATCGTGCTGTGCTGTGAGGCTGGGGTATGGGGGTGTGCGGTTATGGGATCGTGCTGTGCTGTGAGGCTGGGGTATGGGGGGGTGTGGGTTATGGGATCGTGCTGTGCTGTGAGGCTGGGGTATGGGGGTGTGCGGTTATGGGATCGTGCTGTGCTGTGAGGCTGGGTTATGGGATCGTGCTGTGCTGTGAGGCTGCGGTTATGGGATCATACTGTGCAGAGAGGCTGGGTTATTGGATCGTGCTGTGCAGAGAGGCTGGGTTATTGGATCGTGCTGTGCAGTGAGGCTGGGTTATGGGATCGTGCTGTGCCGTGAGGCGGGGTTATGGGATCGTGCTGTGCAGTGAGGCGGGGTTATGGGATCGTGCCGTGGGGCTGTGTTATGAGGGTGTGGGTTATGGGATCGTGCTGTGCCGTGAGGCGGGGTTATGAGGGTTTGGGTTATGGGATCGTGCTGTACAGTGAGGCTGGGGTATGGGGGTGTGCGGGTATGGGATCGTGCTGTGCTGTGAGGCTGGGGTATGGGGGTGTGCGGGTATGGGATTGTGCTGTGCTATGAGGCTGGGGTATGGGGGTGTGCGGTTATGGGATCGTGCTGTGCTGTGAGGCTGGGGTATGGGGGTGTGCGGTTATGGGATCGTGCCGTGCTGTGAGGCTGGGGTATGGGGGTGTGCGGTTATGGGATCGTGCCGTGCTGTGAGGCTGGGGTATGGGGGGTGTGGGTTATAGGATCGTGCTGTACTGTGAGGCTGGGTTATGGAGGGTGCGGGTATGGGATCGTGCTGTGCAGTGAGGCTGGGGTATGGGGGGGTGTGGGTTATAGGATCATGCTGTACTGTGAGGCTGGGTTATAGGATCGTGCTGTGCTGTGAGGCTGCGGTTATGGGATCATACTGTGCAGAGAGGCTGGGTTATTGGATCGTGCTGTGCAGAGAGGCTGGGTTATTGGATCGTGCTGTGCAGTGAGGCTGGGTTATTGGATCGTGCTGTGCAGTGAGGCTGGGTTATGGGATCGTGCTGTGCCGTGAGGCGGGGTTATGGGATCGTGCCGTGGGGCTGTGTTATGAGGGTGTGGGTTATGGGATCGTGCTGTGCCGTGAGGCGGGGTTATGAGGGTTTGGGTTATGGGATCGTGCTGTGCAGTGAGGCGGGGTTATGGGATCGTGCTGTGCAGTGAAGTGGGGTTATGGGGGTGTGGGTTATGGGATCGTGCTGTGCCGTGAGGCTGGGTTATGAGGGTGTGGGTTATGGGATCGTGCTGTGCCGTGAGGCTGCGGTTATGGGATCGTGCTGTGCCGTGAGGCTGCGGTTATGGGATTGTGCTGTGCAGTGAGGTGGGCTTATGGGGGTGTGGATTATGGGATCGTGCCGTGCAGTGAGGCGGGGTTATGAGGGTGTGTGTTATGGGATCATGCTGTGCCATGAGGCGGGGTTATGGGGGGTGTGGTTATGGGATTGTGCTGTGCCGTGAGGCTGCGGTTATGGGATCGTGCTGTGCAATGAGGCTAGGTTATGGGATCGTGCTGTGCCGTGAGGCTGCGGTTATGGGATCGTGCTGTGCCGTGAAGCTGTGATACTGGGGGGTGGGGTGCAGTTATGGGATCATGCTGTGCCATGGGCTGCGGTATGGGCGGGGTTGGGTGCGGTTACGGGATCGTGCTGTGCCATGAGGCTGCGGTTACGGGATCGTGCTGTGCCGTGGGCTGCGGTTACGGGATCGTGCTGTGCCGTGAAGCTGTGGTATTGGGGGGGTGGGGTGCGGTTACGGGATCGTGCTGTGCCGTGGGCTGCGGTATGGGGGGGTGTGGTGGGTTACGGTTATGGGATCGTGCTTTGCCGTGGGCTGCGGTTACGGGATCGTGCTGTGCTGTGGGCTGCGGTTACGGGATCGTGCTGTGCTGTGGGCTGCGGTTACGGGATCGTGCTGTGCCGTGAAGCTGTGGTATTGGGGGGGGGGGTGCGGTTACGGGATCGTGCTGTGCCGTGGGCTGCGGTATGGGGGGGTGTGGTGGGTTACGGTTATGGGATCGTGCTGTGCTGTGGGCTGCGGATACGGGATCGTGCTGTGCTGTAGGCTGCGGTATGGGGGGGTGGGGTGCAGTTATGGGATCATGCTGTGCCATGGGCTGCGGTATGGGCGGGGTTGGGTGCGGTTACGGGATCGTGCTGTGCCATGAGGCTGCGGTTACGAGATCGTGCTGTGCCGTGAGGCTGCGGTTACGGGATCGTGCTGTGCCATGAGGCTGCGGTACGGGATCGTGCTGCGCCATGGGCTGCGGTATGGGGGGGTGTGGTGGGTTGCGGTTATGGGATCGTGCTGTGCCATGAGGCTGCGGTTACGGGATCGTGCTGCGCCGTGGGCTGCGGTATGGGGGGGGTGGGGTGCGGTTACGGGATCGTGCTGTGCCGTGGGCTGCGGTATGGGGGGGGGGTGGGGTGCGGTTACGGGATCGTGCTGTGCCGTGGGCTGCGGTATGGGCGGGGGTTGGGTGCGGTTACGGGATCGTGCTGTGCCGTGAGGCTGCGGTTACGGGATCGTGCTGCGCCGTGGGCTGCGGTTTGGGGGGGTGTGGTGCGTTGCGGTTATGGGATCGTGCTGTGCGTCCGTCTCCCCCTCTCCCCCCCCCGGGTCCCGGTGAACGTTCCCTGACCCACTGACCCAGACATGGAGTTTCTCGAGGTCCTGACCGAGGGGTTGGAGCGAGTGTTACTGGTGCGAGGAGGAGGCAGCGAGGTCATCACCATCTACTCCTAGGGGGGGGTCCCCCTCCCTCCACTGTGGAACGCCACGCCATGGACCGGCGGGGGTGGTGGGGGGGGGGGGGGCACAGAACACAACCCCTCCCAGCCCACTGAGGCACAGGAAGATCCCACAACCGGCTGGACCGGACGGAAGGACGTGAAGCGGAGTGGGGCAAACGTGGCTGCGATACCTCAATGGTCCACCCTCCCCCCCCCCTCCCCCCTCCACTCCGACTCCCGCCCTCCCTCGATTCCCCGGAGAGGGTTTGGGGTTGGGAGTGAGGGGGGGTGGGGGGGGTGGGGGGGGTAAAGCCAATTGTATCAGACGGTGCTGGGGGCGAGGGGTAGGAGTTTGAGGGACGGGAAGTGGAGGTGAGGGGGGGGGTTTTTGCGAGGGAAGGAACGTGCGGCGAGAACGGGCCAAGGTCAAGAGGGAGAATGAGGTGGAGGAAGTAGGGACCAGGAGGTGGAATGAGGAGGAGGAGGGGAAGGGAGGGCCTGGGTGGCGGGGGGGTGTGGGGAGGAGGGAGCGGAAGGTAGGGCCAAGGTAGTGCCAGTAAGTGAGTGAGAGTGAGGTCGGGAGGAGGGGGCCAGGAGGAGGGTGAGATGGGAGGTAGGTCCCAGGAGGGAGAGGGCAGAGGGAGGGTAGGGCTCAGGAGGGAGAGGGGCTTGGGAATGGGGTTGGGGTAGGGCCTAGGAGGGAGAGGGGTGTGGGGGTTGGGCCCAGGAGGGTAAGGGGGGGGGGTGGGGGTACGGCCCTGCATGGCACAGGACAGAATGTGTCTGAACTGAGTCATTTGAGCAGCAGGGGGTCAGAAAATTCCAGAATGGGACTCTCCGCCCCCATCCGTCCCCCCTCTCCTCCTGCTCTGCTCTCCCACGCTCTACCCGTGCACTCCCCCCCCACCCCTGTGCTGTCCTCCAGCTCTCCCCCCCCCCCCCCCCCGCTCTCTCCACCCTGCTCTCCCCCGCTCTACCCACGCACTCCCCCCGCTCGCTACCCTCTTCCCTCCGCGCTCCCGCTCTCTCCACCCTGCTCTCCCCCGCTCTACCCACGCACTCCCCCTGCTCGCTACCCTCTTCCCTCCGCGCTCCCGCTCTCTCCACCCTGCTCTCCCCCGCTCTACGCACGCACTCCCCCCGCTCGCTACCCTCTTCCCTCCGCGCTCCCGCTCTCTCCACCCTGCTCTCCCCCACTCTAACCGTGCACTCGCCCCCGTGCTGTCCTCCAGCTCTCCCCCCTCCCCCCGCTCTCTCCCCATCGTGCTCCCGCTCTCTCCGCCCTGCTCTCCCGCTCTACCCACTCGCTCCCCGTACACTCTAACCTCTTCCTTCTGCACTCCCGCTCTCTCCTCCCTGCTCTCCATCACTCTACCCACGCACTCTACCCACGCACTCCCCCTGCACTCTACCCTCATCCCTCCGTGCTCCCGCTCTCTCCCGCTCTACCCGCGCACTCCATCCACGTTGTCCTCCTGCTCTCTCCCCTGCGCTATTCCCCCTCTACCCCCGCACTCTCTGCCCTGCGTTCTTCCCTGTCCTGTTCTCCGCATTCTTCCCCACCCTGCTCTCTGCGCTCTGCTCTCCCCCACCACACTCCGCGCCTCTCCCACCCGTTCCCTCCCGCTCCACGCGCTCTCCCCCCTCTACCGCGCTCCCGCTCTTGCCACTGCTTTCTGCGCTCCGTTCCACCTTGCCCTCCGTGCCTCCCTCCCCCCCCCCACTCCGTTCTCCCCCTCCTATCCCCCGGCTCTCCATGGTCTCCCCCCACCCGCTCCCTCCCCCTGCCCCGCTCCACGCATGCTCCCCCCCCTGCTCTCCACACACTCCCCGTTCCTCCGCGCTCTCCCTCCTGCTCCACCCACCTCTCCGCCCGCGCTCCCCGCCCCGCTCTCCCCGCCCCGCTCTCCCCGCCCCACTCTCCCCGCCCGTGCTCCCTGCCCCGCTCTCCCCCTGCTCTCCCCGCCCCGCTCTCCCTGCCCTGCTCTCCCCGCTCTCCCCCTGCTCTCCCCGCCTGTGCTCCTTGCCCCGTTTTGCCCCGTTCTCCCCCTGCTCTCCCCGCTCTCCCCCTGCTCTCCCCGCCTGTGCTCCTTGCCCCGTTCTCCCCGCTCTCCCACTGCTCTCCCCGCCCCCCGCTCTCTCCCCGCTCTCCCCCCTGCTCTCCCTGCCCCGCTCTCCCTGCCCCGCTCTCCCCCTGCTCTCCCCGCTCTCCCCCTGCTCTCCCTGCCCCGCTCTCCCCCGCTCTCTCTCCGCTCTCCCCCTGCTCTCCCCGCTCTCCCCCTGCACTCCCTGCCCCGCTCTCCCCCGCTCTCCCCCTGCTCTCCCCTCTGTGCTCCTTGCCCCGGTTTTGCCCCGTTCCTCCCCTGCTCTCACCGCTCTCCCACTGCTCTCCCCGCCCCCTGCTCTCCCTCTGCTCTCCCCACCGCCGTGCTCCCTGCCCCGCTCTCCCCCTTCACCACCCACCGTGAACCGACAGTGTTTATTTTTATTCCATTTGTTTCACATGATTGAAGGCACTTTACCTGACTGGGATTGGGGGCTTGCTCGCCGGGGAAAGCTCCCTGGAATCCGTCCTGAACATTGTGTGTGTGTGTACTTGTGTTTTTCTTAGAACCTTCCGGAAGCGGGGAGACTCTTGTCTGTCTGTCTGTCTGTCTGTCTGTCTGTTGTGTGAGGGATCATTAAGACTATGTCAGCTTCTCTCAGTCCAGCTCCAGCAATAGACACCAGCGAAATCAGCACCTCCACCTGAGAGGGCAGGCGGGGGTCTCTTCCCTCGTCTCCCTCAGCGCTGACCCTCCGACAGTGCGGCTCTCCCTCAGCGCTGACCCTCCGACAGTGCGGCTCTCCCTCAGCGCTGACCCTCCGACAGTGCGGCTCTCCCTCAGCGCTGACCCTCCGACAGTGCGGCTCTCCCTCAGCGCTGACCCTCCGACAGTGCGGCTCTCCCTCAGCGCTGACCCTCTGACAGTGCGGCTCTCCCTCAGCACTGACCCTCCGACAGTGCGGCTCTCCCTCAGTACTGACTCTCCGACAGTGCGGCTCTCCCTCAGTACTCACCATCCGACAGTGCGGCTCTCCCTCAGCACTGAGCCTCCGACAGTGCGGCGCTCCCTCAGCACTGACCCTCCGACAGTGCAGCTCTCCCTCAGCACTGACACTCCGACAGTGCGGCTCTCCCTCAGTACTGACCCTCTGACAGTGCGGCTCTCCCTCAGCACTGACCCTCCGACAGTGCGGCTCTCCCTCAGTACTGACCCTCCGACAGTGCGGCTCTCCCTCAGTACTGACCCTCCGACAGTGCGGCTCTCCCTCAGTACTGACCCTCCAACAGTGCAGCTCTCCCTCAGCGCTGACCCTCCGACAGTGCGGCACTCCCTCAGCACTGACCCTCCGACAGTGCGGCTCTCCCTCAGCACTGACCCTCCGACAGTGCAGCTCTCCCTCAGCACTGACCCTCCCACAGTGCAGCACTCCCCCAGCACTGACCCTCCGACAGTGCGGCTCTCCCTCAGCACTGACCCTCTGACAGTGCGGCGCTCCCACAGCACTGACCCTCCGACAGTGCGGCTCTCCCTCAGCACTGACCCTCCGACAGTGCGGCTCTCCCTCAGCACTGACCCTCCGACAGTGCAGCTCTCCCTCAGCGCTGACCCTCCGACAGTGCGGCTGTCCCTCAGCACTGACCCTCCGACAGTGAGGCTCTCCCTCAGCACTGACCCTCCGACAGTGCAGCACTCCCTCAGCACTGACCCTCCGACAGTGCGGCTCTCCCTCAGCACTGACCCTCCGACAGTGCGGCTCTCACTCAGCACTGACCCTCCGACAGTGCGGTGCTCCCTCAGCACTGACACTCCGACAGTGCAGCACTCCCTCAGCACTGACACTCCGACAGTGCAGCACTCCCTCAGCACTGACCCTCCGACAGTGCGGATCTCCCTCAGTACTGACCCTCCGACAGTGCCGCTCTCCCTCAGCACTGACCCTCCGACAGTGCAGCTCTCCCTCAGCACTGACCCACCGACAGTGCGGCTCTCCCTCAGTACTGACCCTCCGAAAGTGCGGTGCTCCCTCAACACTGACCCTCCGACAGTGCGGCTCTCCCTCGGCGCCGACCCTCCGACAGTGCGGCTCTCCCTCAGCACTGACCCTCCGACAGTGCGGCTCTCCCTCAGCACTGACCCTCCGACAGTGCGGCTCTGCCTCAGCACTGACCCTCCCGACAGTGCGGCTCTCCCTCAGCACTGACCCTCCCACAGTGCGGCTCTCCCTCAGCACTGACCCTCCGACAGTGCGGCTCTCCCTCGGCGCTGACCCTCCGACAGTGCGGCTCTCCCTCGGCGCTGACCCTCCGACAGTGCGGCTCTCCCTCGGCGCTGACCCTCCGACAGCGCGGCTCTCCCTCGGCGCTGACCCTCCGACAGCGCGGCTCTCCCTCGGCGCTGACCCTTGCTCCATTTGAGTGTAGAAGGTGAGAAATTTCGGCTCCCTGCTCCGTGTCAGACCAAGGTTCTCGATGCTTTGATGCCCTTTATGTTTCAGATCTGAGGAATCGCTCGGTACACACATTAACACTTAAAAATAAAACCTTTTTTTATACGCACGCGGTTCTGCTCTTTAGAAGACAATGGACGATTTGCGACTGGGCGGTGTTGCGACTGTCCAGGATCCTGTTACTGTTTGTAGCTCTGCTCCCTTTCCCTCGCTCTGACATGTTACACACCTTCAGTTTACAGAGCCTCCCAGTGGGTAGAAAAGGCAGAAACCAGTCGAATGTCTCTCAGTTCGCACAAAGGAAGATGGTTGTGCGGTTTCACTGGTGACCAACCTCCTGAGGTGAGGGTGACCGCCGTGAGGGGGGAGCGACTGCCCCTTGACATCGAGGCAGCATTTGACCGAGTGTGGCATCAAGGGGCCCTGGCAACACTGGAGACAATGGGAATCAGGGGGGGAAAACTCTCCGCTGGTTGGAGTCCTACCCAGCGCAAAGGAAGGTGGTTGTGTGGTTGTTGGGGGGGTCGGTCATCTCAGCTCCAGGACGTCACTGCAGGAGTTCCTCAGGGTGAGTGTCCGCGGCCCAACCATCTTCAGCCGCTTCATCCATGACCTTCCTTCCATCATAAGGTCAGGAGTGGGGATGTTCGCTGATGGTTGCACAATGTTCAGCACCATTCACAATTCCTCAGATACTGAAGCAGCCCCGTGTCAAAATGCAGCAAGACCTGGACAATATCCAGGCTCGGGGCTGACAAGTGGCCAGTAACATTCACACCCCACACACAAGTGTCAGGCAGTAACCATCTCCAACAAGAGCGAATCCAACCATCGCCGCCTTGATGTTCAATGGCATCACCATCACTGAATCCCCCACTATCTACATCCTGGGGGTTCCCATTGACCAGAAACTGAACTGGGGACCCAGCCACATAAATACTGTGGCTACAAGACTCCCATCTAACAGAGATGTGGTTGATTCTACCTTGCTGACTGAAGACAAATAGAGATCTAGCGAGTAACACACATGCTACACCCCCCCACCCAATGCCCACCCCTCCCCCCAATGCATCATCTCCCCAACACCCCCCAAGGTCCCTTCCATGCCCCACAGCATCCTGACTTGGAAATATATCGGCCGTTCCTTCACTGTCCCAGGGATAAAATCCTGGAACTCCCTCCCTAACAGCGCTGTGGGTGTACCTACAACACACGGACAAAATCCTGGAACTCACTCCCTAACAGCACTGTGGGTGTACCTACACCAAAGGGACAAAATCCTGGAACTCACTCCCTAACAGCGCTGTGGGTGTACCTACGCCACAGGGACAAAATCCTGGAACTCCCTCCCTATCAGCGCTGTGGGTGTACCTACACCACAGGGACAAAATCCTGGAACTCCCTCCCTAACAGCACTGTGGGTGTACCTACACCACACAGGGGACAAAATCCTGGAACTCCCTCCCTAACAGCGCTATGGGTGTACCTACGCCACAGGGGACAAAATCCTGGAACTCCCTCCCTAACAGCGCTGTGGGTGTACCTACACCACTGGGGACAAAATCCTGGAACTCCCTCCCTAACAGCGCTGTGGGTGTACCTACACCACAGGGACAAAATCCTGGAACTCCCTCCCTAACTGCACTGTGGGTGTACCTACACCACAGGGACAAAATCCTGGAACTCCCTCCCTAACAGTGCCGTGAGTGTACCTACACCACAGGACAAAATCCTGGAACTCCCTCCCTAACTGCACTGTGGGTGTACCTACACCACAGGGGACAAAATCCCGGAACTCCCTCCCTAACAGCGCCGTGGGTGTACCTACAACACAGGGGACAACATCCTGGAACTCCCACCCTAACAGCGCCGTGGGTGTACCTACACCACAGGGGACAATATCCTGGAACTCCCTCCCTAACAGCACTGTGGGTGTACCTACACCATACGGACAAAATCCTGGAACTCCCTCCCTAACAGCACTGTGGGTGTACCTACACCACAGGGACAAAATCCTGGAACTCCCTCCCTAACAGCGCTGTGGGTGTACCTACACCACACAGGGGACAAAATCCTGGAACTCCCTCCCTAACAGCGCTGTGGGTGTACCTACACCACACGGACAAAATCCTGGAACTCCCTCCGTAACAGCGCTATGGGTGTACCTACACCACACGGACAAAATCCTGAAACTCCCTCCCTAACAGCGCTGTGGGTGTACCTACGCCACAGGGGACAAAATCCTGGAACTCCCTCCCTAACAGCGCCGTGGGTGTACCTACACCACAGGGACAAAATCCTGGAACTCCCTCCCTAACAGCACTGTGGGTGTACCTACACCATAGGGACAAAATCCTGGAACTCCCTCCCTAACAGCACCGTGGGTGTACCTACACCACAGGGACAAAATCCTGGAACTCCCTCCCTAACAGCACTGTGGGTGTACCTACATCACAGGGACAAAATCCTGGAACTCCCTCCCTAACAGCGCTGTGGGTGTACCTACACCACAGGGACAAAATCCTGGAACTCCCTCCCTAACAGCGCCGTGGGTGTACCTACACCACAGTGACAAAATCCTGGAACTCCCTCCCTAACAGCGCTGTGGGTGTACCTACACCACAGGGACAAAATCCTGGAAATCCGTCCCTAACAGCGCTGTGGGTGTACCTACACCACACGGACAAAATCCTGGAACTCCCTCCCTAACAGCGCCGTGGGTGTACCTACACCACAGGGACAAAATCCTGGAACTCCCTCCCTAACAGCGCTGTGGGTGTACCTACACCACAGGGACAAAATCCTGGAACTCCCTCCCTAACAGCACTGTGGGTGTACCTACACCACAGGGACAAAATCCTGCAACTCCCTCCCTAACAGCGCTGTGGGTGTACCTACACCACAGGGACACAATCCTGGAACTCCCTCCCTAACAGCGCTGTGGATGTACCTACACCACAGGGACAAAATCCTGGAACTCCCTCCCTAACAGCGCTGTGGGTGTACCTACACCACAGGGGACAAAATCCTGGAACTCCCTCCCTAACAGCACTGTGGGTGTACCTACACCACAGGGGACAAAATCCTGGAACTCCCTCCTTAACAGCACTGTGGGTGTACCTACACCACAGGGACAAAATCCTGGAACTCCCTCCCTAACAGCGCTGTGGGTGTACCTACACCACACGGACAAAATCCTGGAACTCCATCCCTAACAGCACTGTGGGTGTACCTACACCACAGGGACAAAATCCTGGAACTCCCTCCCTAACAGCGCCGTGGGTGTACCTACACCACAGGGACAAAATCCTGGGACTCCCTCCCTAACAGCACCGTGGGTGTACCTACACCACAGGGACTGCAGCGGGTCTAGAAGGCAGCTCACCCCACCACCTTCTCAAGGGGGCAATTAGGGATGGGGCAATAAATGCTGGGAACAACCACATCTGGTAAAAAACCGTTAGAGAAATCTCTCTGTAAAGCATTGGTGTCCAGTCGGATTTCATTGCTCTCCTACTTGTTACCTACAAGTCACCATATTTGACATTTGGTCCAAAAGTATGTGCAATATTAATACAACAGACCTGCAATCTTGATAAAAATGTGTTGGAGGTTGTGAACCATCAGTAATCGAGACTGATCCGCTCGCTGCCAGATCCACAGCTGCTAAAGGGTCAGGCGTTCCACAGTACCCCCTAGCGGAGCCAGCCCGCTGTCTCCACTCTCAAAGGGTGGTGACAATCTGTTAACTGGAGTGTTCCGTCTCTGGCAATCGAGCCTGCCCCGGTTTATGTGCGAGGAACAAATCCCTTCAAGGGTACACGGTCTCTCTTTGATCAGAGTTGATTTATTAAGAGACTCGAGGAGGGAAAAGAATCGCCAACTCTCTGCCTATTGGCTTCTTCTCTCTTTGCCTCTCACCTTGCTAACTGTCCGTCGCCTGCCTTTTCCAAATCCAGCCGCCAGACATTTAATAAACGTTTCACTGGTGACCAACCTCCTGAGGTGAGGGTGACCGCCGTGAGGGGGGAGTGACTGCCCCTGACATCGAGGCAGCATTTGACCGAGTGTGACATCAAGGGGCCCTGGCAACACTGGAGTCAATGGGAATCAGGGGGGGAAACTCTCCGCTGGTTGGAGTCATACCCAGCACAAAGGAAGATGGTTGTGTGGTTGTTGGGGTGTCGGTCATCTCAGCTCCAGGACGTCACTGCAGGAGTTCCTCAGGGTGAGTGTCCTCGGCCCAACCATCTTCAGCCGCTTCATCCATGACCTTCCTTCCATCATAAGGTCAGGAGTGGGGATGTTCGCTGATGGTTGCACAATGTTCAGCACCATTCACAACTCCTCAGATACTGAAGCAGCCCTGTCTCCAAATGCAGCAAGACCTGGACAATATCCAGGCTCGGGGCTGACAAGTGGCCAGTAACATTCACACCCACACACAAGTGTCAGGCAGTAACCATCTCCAACAAGAGAGAATCCAACCATCGCCGCCTTGATGTTCAATGGCATCACCATCACTGAATCCCCCACTATCTACATCCTGGGGGTTCCCATTGACCAGAAACTGAACTGGGGACCCCGCCATATAAATACTGTGGCTACAAGACTCCCATCTAACAGAGATGTGGTTGATTCTACCTTGCTGACTAAAGACAAATAAAGATCTAGCGAGTAACACCCATGCTACACCCCCCCCCACCCAGTGCCCACCCCTCCCCCCAATGCACCAACCCCCAAGTTCCCCTCTGAGCCCCTCACCATCCCAACTTGGAAATATATCGGCCGCTCCTTCACTGTCACAGGGTCAAAATCCTGGAACTCCCTCCCTAACAGCGCTGTGGGTGTACCTACACCACACGGACAAAATCCTGGAACTCCCTCCCTAACAGCACTGTGGGTGTACCTACACCACAGGGACAATATCCTGGAACTCCCTCCCTAACAGCGCTGCGCGTGTACCTACACCATAGGGGACAAAATCCTGGAACTCCCTCCCTAACAGCGCTGTGGCTGTACCTACACCACAGGGACAAAATCCTGGAACTCCCTCCCTAACAGCACTGCGGGTGTACCTACACCACAGAGACAAAATCCTGGAACGCCCTCCCTAACAGCGCGGTGGGTGTACCTACACCACACGGACAAAATCCTGGAACTCCCTCCCTAACAGCGCTGTGCGTGTACCTACACCACAGGGGACAAAATCCTGGAACTCCCTCCCTAACAGCGCTGTGTGTGTACCTACACCACAGGGACAAAATCCTGGAACTCCCTCCCTAACAGCGCTGTGGGTGTACCTACACCACAGGGACAAATTCCTGGAACTCCCTCCCTAACAGCGCTGTGAGTGTACCTACACCACAGGGACAAAATCCTGGAACTCCCTCCCTAACTGCACTGTGGGTGTACCTACACCACAGGGGACAAAATCCCGGAACTCCCTCCCTAACAGCGCCGTGGGTGTACCTACACCACAGGGGACTACATCCTGGAACTCCCACCCTAACAGCGCCGTGGGTGTACCTACACCACAGGGGACAAAATCCTGGAACTCCCTCCCTAACAGCACTGTGGGTGTACCTACACAATACGGACAAAATCCTGGAACTCCCTCCCTAACAGCACCGTGGGTGTACCTACACCACAGGGACAAAATCCTGGAACTCCCTCCCTAACAGCGCCGTGGGTGTACCTACACCACAGGGACAAAATCCTGGAACTCCCTCCCTAACAGCGCTGTGGGTGTACCTACACCACAGGGACAAAATCCTGGAACTCCCTCCCTAACAGCACTGTGGGTGTACCTACACCACACAGGGGACAAAATCCTGGAACTCCCTCCCTAACAGCGCTATGGGTGTACCTACGCCACAGGGGACAAAATCCTGGAACTCCCTCCCTAACAGCATTGTGGGTGTACCTACACCATAGAGACAAAATCCTGGAACTCCCTCCCAAACAGCACCGTGGGTGTACCTACACCACAGGGACAAAATCCTGGAACTCCCTCCCTAACAGCGCCGTGGGTGTACCTACACCACAGGGACAAAATCCTGGAACTCCCTCCCTAACAGCGCTGTGGGTGTACCTACACCACAGGGACAAAATCCTGGAACTCCCTCCCTAACAGCACTGTGCGTGTACCAACACCACAGGGACAAAATCCTGGAACTCCCTCCCTAACAGCGCTGTGGGTGTACCTACACCACTGGGGACAAAATCCTGGAACTCCCTCCCTAACAGCGCTGTGGGTGTACCTACACCACAGGGACAAAATCCTGGAACTCCCTCCCTAACTGCACTGTGGGTGTACCTACACCACAGGGACAAAATCCTGGAACTCCCTCCCTAACAGTGCCGTGAGTGTACCTACACCACAGGGACAAAATCCTGGAACTCCCTCCCTAACTGCACTGTGGGTGTACCTACACCACAGGGGACAAAATCCCGGAACTCCCTCCCTAACAGCGCCGTGGGTGTACCTACAACACAGGGGACAACATCCTGGAACTCCCACCCTAACAGCGCCGTGGGTGTACCTACACCACAGGGGACAATATCCTGGAACTCCCTCCCTAACAGCACTGTGGGTGTACCTACACCATACGGACAAAATCCTGGAACTCCCTCCCTAACAGCACTGTGGGTGTACCTACACCACAGGGACAAAATCCTGGAACTCCCTCCCTAACAGCGCTGTGGGTGTACCTACACCACACAGGGGACAAAATCCTGGAACTCCCTCCCTAACAGCGCTGTGGGTGTACCTACACCACACGGACAAAATCCTGGAACTCCCTCCCTAACAGCACTGTGGGTGTACCTACACCACAGGGACAAAATCCTGGAACTCCCTCTCTAACAGCGCTGTGGGTGTACCTACGCCACAGGGGACAAAATCCTGGAACTCCCTCCCTAACAGCGCCGTGGGTGTACCTACACCACAGGGACAAAATCCTGGAACTCCCTCCCTAACAGCACTGTGGGTGTACCTACACCATAGGGACAAAATCCTGGAACTCCCTCCCTAACAGCACCAGGGGTGTACCTACACCACAGGGACAAAATCCTGGAACTCCCTCCCTAACAGCACTGTGGGTGTACCTACACCATAGGGACAAAATCCTGGAACTCCCTCCCTAACAGCACCAGGGGTGTACCTACACCACAGGGACAAAATCCTGGAACTCCCTCCCTAACAGCACTGTGGGTGTACCTACACCACAGGGGACAAAATCCTGGAACTCCCTCCCTAACAGCACCGTGGGTGTACCTACACCACAGGGACAAATTCCTGGAACTCCCTCCCTAACAGCGCTGTGGGTGTACCTACACCACAGGGGACAAAATCCTGGAACTCCCTCCCTAACAGCACTGTGGGTGTACCTACACCACACGGACAAAATCCTGGAAAACCCTCACTAAGAGCGCCCTGGGTGTACCTACACCAAAGGGACAAAATCCTGGAACTCCCTCCCTAACTGCACTGTGGGTGTACCTACACCACAGGGGACAAAATCCCGGAACTCCCTCCCTAACAGCGCCGTGGGTGTACCTACAACACAGGGGACAACATCCTGGAACTCCCACCCTAACAGCGCCGTGGGTTTACCTACACCACAGGGGACAATATCCTGGAACTCCCTCCCTAACAGCACTGTGGGTGTACCTACACCATACGGACAAAATCCTGGAACTCCCTCTCTAACAGCACTGTGGGTGTACCTACACCACAGGGACAAAATCCTGGAACTCCCTCCCTAACAGCGCTGTGGGTGTACCTACACCACACGGACAAAATCCTGGAACTCCCTCCGTAACAGCGCAATGGGTGTACCTACACCACACGGACAAAATCCTGGAACTCCCTCCCTAACAGCGCTGTGGGTGTACCTACGCCACAGGGGACAAAATCCTGGAACTCCCTCCCTAACAGCGCCGTGGGTGTACCTACACCACAGGGACAAAATCCTGGAACTCCCTCCCTAACAGCACTGTGGGTGTACCTACACCATAGGGACAAAATCCTGGAACTCCCTCCCTAACAGCACCAGGGGTGTACCTACACCACAGGGACAAAATCCTGGAACTCCCTCCCTAACAACACTGTGGGTGTACCTACACCACAGGGGACAAAATCCTGGAACTCCCTCCCTAACAGCACCGTGGGTGTACCTACACCACAGGGACAAAATCCTGGAACTCCCTCCCTAACAGCGCTGTGGGTGTACCTACACCACTGGGACAAAATCCTAGAACTCCCTCCCTAACAGCACTGTGGGTGTACCTACACCACACGGACAAAATCCTGGAAAACCCTCACTAAGAGCGCCCTGGGTGTACCTACACCAAAGGGACAAAATCCTGGAACTCCCTCCCTAACACCGCTGTGGGTGTACCTACACCACACGGACAAAATCCTGGTACTCCCTCCCTAACAGCGCTGTGGGTGTACCTACACCAGAGGGACAAAATCCTGAATCTCCCTCCCTAACAGCACTGTGCGTGTACCTACACCACACGGACAAAATCCTGGAACTCCCTCCCTAACAGCACTGTGGGTGTACCTACAGCACAGGGGACAAAATCCTGGAACTCCCTCCCTAACAGCACTGTGGGTGTACCTACACCACAGGGACAAAATCCTGGAACTCCCTCCCTAACAGCGCTGTGGGTGTACCTACACCACATGGACAAAATCCTGGAACTCCCTCCCTAACAGCGCTGTGGGTGTACCTACACCACAGGGACAAAATCCTGGAACTCCCTCCCTAACAGCGCTGTGGGTTTACCTACACCACAGGGACAAAATCCTGGAACTCCCACCCTAACAGCGCCGTGGGTGTACCTACACCACACGGACAAAATCCTGGAACTCCCTCCCTAACAGCGCCGTGGGTGTACCGACACCACACGGACAAATCCTGGAACTCCCTCCCTAACAGCGCTGTGGGTGTACCTACACCACACAGGGGACAAAATCCTGGAACTCCCTCCCTAACAGCACTGTGGGTGTACCTACACCACAGGGGACAAAATACTGGAACTCCCTCCCTAACAACACTGTGGGTGTACCTACACCACAGGGACAAAATCCTGGAATTCCCTCCCTAACAGCACTGTGGGTGTACCTACACCACAGGGACAAAATCCTGGAACTCCCTCCCTAACAGCACTGTGGGTGTACCTACACAACACGGACAAAATCCTGGAACTCCCTCCCTAACAGCACTGTGGGTGTACCTACACCACAGGGGACAAAATCCTGGAACTCCCTCCCTAACAGCGCTGTGGGTGTACCTACACCACAGGGACAAAATCCTGGAACTCCCTCCCTAACAGCGCTGTGGGTGTACCTACACCACAGGGGACAAAATCCTGGAACTCCCTCCCTAACAGCGCCATGGGTGTACCTACACCACAGGGACAAAATCCTGGAACTCCCTCCCTAACAGCACTGTGGGTGTACCTACACCACAGGGACAAAATCCTGGAACTCCCTCCCTAACAGCACTGTGGGTGTACCTACACCACAGGTACAAAATCCTGGAACACCCTCCCTAACAGCACTGTGGGTGTACCTACACCACAGGGGACAAAATCCTGGAACTCCCTCCCAAACAGCGCCATGGGTGTACCTACACCACACAGGGACAAAATCCTGGAACTCCCACCCTAACAGCGCTGTGGGTGTACCTACACCACAGGGACAATATCCTGGAACTCCCTCCCTAACAGCGCTGTGGGTGTACCTACACCACAGGGACAAAATCCTGGAACTCCCTCACTAACAGCACTGTGGGTGTACCTACACCACAGGGACAAAATCCTGGAACTCCCTCCCTGACAGCGCTGTGGGTGTACCTAACCACAGGGACAAAATCCTGGAACTCCCTCCCTAACAGCAATGTGGGTGTACCTACACCACAGGGACAAAATCCTGGAACTCCCTCCCTAACAGCACTGTGGGTGTACCTACACCACAGGGAACAAAATCCTGGAACTCCTCCCTAACAGCACCGTGGGTGTACCTACACCACAGGGACAAAATCCTGGAATTCCCTCCCTAACAGCACTGTGGGTGTACCTACACCACAGGGGACAAAATACTGGAACTCCCTCCCTAACAGCACTGTGGGTGTACCTACACCACAGGGACAAAATCCTGGAAATCCCTCCCTAACAGCGCTGTGGGTGTACCTACACCACAGGGACAAAATCCTGGAACTCCCTCCCTAACAGCGCTGTGGGTGTACCTACACCACAGGGACTAAATCCTGGAACTCCCTCCCTAACAGCACTGTGGGTGTACCTACACCACACAGACAAAATCCTGGAACTCACACCCTAACAGCACTGTGGGTGTACCTACACCACAGGGGACAAAATCCTGGAACTCCCTCCCTAACAGCACTGTGGGTGTACCTACACCACAGGGACAAAATCCTGAAACTCTCTCCCTAACAGCGCCGTGGGTGTACCTACACCACCGGGGACAAAAACATGGAACTCCCTCCCTAACAGCGCTGTGGGTGTACCTACACCACAGGGACAAAATCCTGGGACTCCCTCCCTAACAGCACCGTGGGTGTACCTACACCACAGGGACAAAATCCTGGAACTCCCTCCCTAACAGCACTGTGGGTGTACCTACACCACAGGGACAAAATCCTGGAACTCCCTCCCTAACAGCGCTGTGTATGTACCTACACCACAGGGGACAAAATCCTGGAACTCCCTCCCTAACAGCGCTGTGGGTATACCTACACCACAGGGACAAAATCCTGGAACTCCCTCCCTAACAGCACTGAGGGTGTACCTACACCACAGGGGACAAAATCCTGGAACTCCCTCCCTAACAGCGCCGTGGGTGTACCTACACCACAGGGGACAAAATCCTGGAACTCCCTCCCTAACAGCACCGTGGGTGTACCTACACCACAGGGGACAAAATCCTGGAACTCCCTCCCTAACAGCGCCGTGGGTGTACCTACACCACAGGGGACAAAATCCTGGAACTCCCTCCCTAACAGCACCGTGGATGTACCTACACCACAGGGACAAAATCCTGGAACTCCCTACCTAACAGCGCCGTGGGTGTACCTACACCACACGGACAAAATCCTGGAACTCCCTCCCTAACAGCACTGTGGGTGTACCTACACCACAGGGACAAAATCCTGGAACTCCCTCCCTAACAGCGCTGTGGGTGTACCTACACAACAGGGACAAAATCCTGGAACTCCCTCCCTAACAGCGCCGTGGGTGTACCTACAGCACAGGGACAAAATCCTGGAACTCCCTCCCTAACAGCGCTGTGGGTGTACCTACACCATACGGGACAAAATCCTGGATCTCCCTCCCTAACAGCACTGTGGGTGTACCTACACCACACGGACAAAATCCTGGAACTGCCTCCCTAACAGCACTGTGGGTGTACCTACACCACCAGGACAAAATCCTGGAACTCCCTCCCTAAAAGCGCTGTGGGTGTACCTACACCACAGGGACAAAATCCTGGAACTCCCTCCCTAACAGCGCCGTGGGTGTACCTACACCACAGGGACAAAATCCTGGAACTCCCTCCCTAACAGCGCCGTGGGTGTACCTACACCACAGGGACAAAATCCTGGAACTCCCTCCCTAACAGCGCTGTGGGAGTACCTACACCACAGGGGACAAAATCCTGGAACTCCCTCCCTAACAGCACTGTGGGTGTACCTACACCACAGGGGACAAAATCCTGGAACTCCCTCCTTAACAGCACTGTGGGTGTACCTACACCACACGGACAAAATCCTGGAACTCCATCCCTAACAGCACTGTGGGTGTACCTACACCACAGGGACAAAATCCTGGAACTCCCTCCCTAACAGCGCCGTGGGTGTACCTACACCACAGGGACAAAATCCTGGGACTCCCTCCCTAACAGCACCGTGGGTGTACCTACACCACAGGGACTGCAGCGGGTCTAGAAGGCAGCTC